>CAOLHI010003955.1:0-143192 GCA_948474755.1 Ctenosaura bakeri | reverse complement strand
TGCTGGATGAGAAACGAGAAGGGTCCTTTTTGAACCAATGTTGGAGAGTGGTCAGCATCGGCGGTGCAAGCCTTTTTCCAATTCCACGTGGATATGGGGAGCGGGGAGAACATTTTGGGGTGCAGGGGGAGAGTTGGCAATGTTTTTTTTTTTGCTTTGATGCAAATGGCCAGTGTGAAACCTTGGTTTTTTTTCTCTTTACTCCTTGTTGCCATGGTGACAGTGGCAGGAGGGAGGGAAATGATCTGTTTCTGTGGCAATGGGCCGGGGTTGACAAGTGAGAGAACCAATGGGATCCTTCCTCTGTGTTTCTAAACATATATATATATATATAAAGACACTCATCTTGCAAGGCGGGATTATTAGGGGGGAAAGTGCAAGCAAAAGGGCTGCAGGATGCCATGCAAATCGCCACATTTGGGGGCTTGATTTGATTTGATTTCATTGTATTCTACAGAAGACACAGTAGCTTAAACAATATATAGTGCAAAAGTTTACAGTGCATTAAGAAAAGCCAATATATTTGTTCCAAATTAACTAAAAAAATATATTCAGCACATGAACATAGTATATAGTTTTGCAGAGTGTTTTGTTCCCCAAAGCAAATTGTATGCATATCTCTGAGCCCAAAGATCTCTTCTGTTTACTGCAGGAATCATGTGGGCTTCCCAATGGGTTTGGACTGCATGTCCCAGCATCCCCCTTTCCAGCACAACCAATGGGAAGTGGTGCTAGGAGTCCAAGTCCAACCCATGATAGTGCCCGGGCTACTATTCTAGGACGTGTCAAAGAGGCAGGAGTTTGAAGTGGGCCCAAAATTTTTGGATTGCATGTCCCAGCAGACCCAGCCCACCCAGGCTACGTGTCACTCGATTATGCCTAATAACGGAATGAGATTAGCCGGAACCAAACCTTATATGGCTATTAAGATGTTACAATTTCATAGGGACTAAACTTTTCCTCTCTCTTTAACAGGCTTTTCCAAGGTTAACCCATATAGGAAGACGGCTGTCTTTGAGCAATATAACTTCAACCATTTATCCATCATCACCAAGTTCTTTCATGCTTCCCATGCTATCTGTTAAGACATTGCACAAAGGCTTTTGCATGTGCAGAATTTTGCCCCTTGTATCACATCGATAACCATCAAGGAGTAGAATTTCCTCTGCGGAGACATTTCCCATTTCTAAACGGGCATCTGTGAACACACCAACATCAAAGGAGAGAGCATCCTTAAATACTGTTAAATCCTAATAGCATTCGGAATAGTCATAAACATCCTAACAGGCATCTATTACACTCATAGCGGGATATATATCTATTTCAGCATAGCCTAGATGTTTCTTACCAGTACGGTCTATCTTTATTGGCATATAAGCACCAAATTGGGAGGGGCTGCTAATACGCCAGAGGACAGGATCAAAATTCAAAATGACCTGGATAGGTTGGAGAGCTGGGCCAGGGCGAACAAAATGAAATTCAACAGAGAGAAGCGTAAGGTCCTACACTTAGGCGGAAAAAATGGAATATAGAAATATAGGATGGGGGACACGTGGCTGGATGGCAGTACGTGGGAAAGGGATCTGGGAGTCTTCATAGACCACAAGCTGAACATGAGCCAGCAGTGTGATGCAGCAGCCAAGAAAGCCAATGCAATTCTCGGCTGCATCCATAGGAGTCTGGTGTCCAGATTGAGGGAGGTACTGGTACCACTCTACTCCGCTTTGGTTAGACCCCATCTTGAATCCTGTGTCCAGTTCAATTCAAGAAGGATATGGACAAGCTGGAGCAAGTCCAGAGGAGGGCGACCAAAATGGTGAGAGGCCTGGAAGCCATGAAGCCCTCTGAGGATAGATTGAGAGAGCTGGGTATGTTTAGTCTGCAGAAGAGAACGTTAAGAGGGGGCAGGATAGCCATGTTTAAATATTTGAAGGGATGCCATGTAGAGGAAGGAGAGGGCTTGTTTTCTGCTGCTCCAGAGACCAGGACAAGGAGCAATGGGTTCAAGCTGCAGGAAAGGAGACTCCACCTGAACCTCAGGAAGAACTTCTGACAGTCAGGGCTATCCGGCAGTGGAATCTGCTGCCTCAATGGAGTGTAGTGGAGTCTCCTTCCTTGGAGGTTGTTAAGCAGAGGCTGGATGGCCAACTGTCAAAGGGAAGGCTTTGGTGGTGTTCCTGCATGGCAGGGGGTTGGACTGGATGGCCCCTGGGGTCTCTTCCAACTCTACATTTCTATGATTCTATGATATATGGGCAGTTTATCAGTCTATTAGGAAGAGCACGACCTGAAGGTTATATAGCCATCACCTCTTCCTACAGTGCAGACGGCAAGCAGCCTAATCGGCCGACTCTGTCTTTGCCCCTTTTATTCTCTCCCTAGCCTAGAATCATAGAAATGTAGAGTTGGAGGAGACCCCAGGGGTCATCCAGTCCAACCCCCTTCTGCCATGCAGTGCTTTTCCGGGTGGGGGGTGTGAGCTGCGCCCGGCGCAAAAGACAAAGGCGCTGGGATTCCTCCCCCCCGGCCAGGGTCAACACTCTGGAAACTTTTCCCACACTGCCCCCCCCCAGCGGAAACGAGAGCGAAGCAGAAGCAGAGCCCGGGGGGGGTTCTCGGAGTTTTTTCCCAGGGGAGATGCGCGGCTTCTTTTTCCATTGCTGGCTTTTTGCCATAATAATAAACTTGCTTCTTTTCCCCTCCCTGCCCGCCCCTTCCCTGTTCCTGGCCGGCGAGGTGGCCTTTGCGGGGGGGGGGGGAAGCATTGTAAATAATAAAGAAATAATTGTATGGTTGGGGGTTTAACTGTATTAAAGGGTCGCAGCATTAGGAAGGTTGAGCACCACTGCCTTAGAGTCTCCCTAAATCAGGCACAAAACAGTAACTAATTTGGAGTCATCTTCAGCCGTCTAACACCCGACTGAGGACAGAGCCCTGGGGGACCACCCAAGTTCCCTCTCTCTGGGGCGAAGAGCAATCGCTGGCGAGCCCCCCTGGTTTGGAGGGTCAACCCATTAGGAATCCCCCCCCCCGTAGCACTGTCCGGCCCACCTTGCTTCAAGGTCCTTGTCTTGCTTGGGAAATTTATTAGTTTTGGGTGGCAACTCCCGCTGCCCGCCTGGGGATTCTGGGAACTGCCATCCAGAGCATGAGGTCTCCCAAGCGCTGAAGACCACCCCAGGCCATGTGCAAGCTTTTAAAAATAACCAGAAGAAGAAATACAAATAGTAAGACATGACCAAAGAAAAGGAGGAGGAAGGGAGGCGATGGTGAGAATGATATACCTGTGACTTTAGTCGTGGCTGGGCGGCTCCCGTGTCAGCGGGATGGGAAATCATAGGATCAGTCATAGAGTCCTAGAGCTGGAGAGACCCCCAGGGCCATCCAGACCAACCCCCTTCTGCCACGTAGGAAGACACAGTCAAAGCACTCGGATGGCCAGCCAGCCTCTGTTTAAAAACCTCCAGAGAAGGAGACTCCAGGTTTTATCTGTTCCATGTTTTAGCTGGCTTTAAAACAGCTTTCCAATGTGTTGAAAGTATTCAGGAGTTCAGCACCTTGGACAGTGTCTTTAAAGCCTGGGTTAAAACCTGCAGTTGATCCACCGCTCCACCAACATGGAAGCTACGCACTGTTCCTGTGTGACTTTCTGTTCTGTTCTTCCCTTGAGCAGCAGGAAACCCCCCGTCTCACATAAGTCCTTGTAGGACTGTGGATTCCCCTTCCCAGCATCCCCAGACATGCCCCAAATCTTTACTCTCCTTCTCTTCTAGAAATCTAAAATCCAGAGATTAGAAGACAGAAGACCCAAATCCAACCCCATAAAGTTCTGGTCTAGAAAAGACCCATGGCATTTGTCATGCAGAGCGACAAGTCGACAACAGTGTAAATCCCACTGATTTAGTGGGTCTCTTCTGTTCCTTGGTGGTCTCCCTGCCAAGGGCTGACCCCTCTTAGCTTCCAAGATCAGATGGCATCCGGTGCCTTTGGGGTATTTTGGAATGAGGTAGCCAGCTAAACACGTTGCTGAGTGGATTCAATGGAGGAGACCTCTCTTTCCCTAAATGCATCCTGCTCAATGGGGGTCAACACATTTTGCAACCTCATTGCTTTCTATGGGTCTCGTCTAGTGAGGAACGGGGAGCCTAGCACCTGGCTTTAGGGCCTGAGGCAGCCAGTGAAATCTCTTCCTGGGTTGTTTCAAGGGGGCTTCTCAGAGGAGACCCTTGGAAGCTAGCCCACTGAATGCCAGGCCTGTAAACCCCATTGCTTCCAATGGGCCCACTTTAGCAAGGAAGGGAAACCCAACCCCAGGCTGGCAGCCTAAGTCTCTTGTTTCAATGGAGCTTCTCAGAGGAGAGACTTGGGCTCCAGTCCATTGAACGGTCAGTGCTTCCAATGGGTCTACTCTAGTGAAGGAAAAAGGCCCGATCGCCTGGTTTTCACTCTGAGGCAGCTGCTTCATGTCTCACAAGAAGTGTTTCAAAGGGGCTCCTTAGCAATACATTGGGCCCCCCTAAAATCTGGCAAGTCTATTGACCCCAATGGGATTACTTTAGTGAAAAACAAAGGCCTGACCCCTGGTTTTCACCCTGAGGCAGCCGCTTCATCTCTCCAACATCCCAAGGGGGCTTCCTCAGCTCTACATGAAACCCCTAAGATCTGGCAAGGCTGTAGACTTCATTGCTTCCAATGGGTCTCCTCCAGGGAAGAAAAAAGGCCCGGTCCCCCGCTTTCACCCAAAGGCAGCCGCTTCATCTCCCCCTGCGAAATGTTCCAAGGGGGCTCCTCAGCTTCACCCAAGACCCCTGAGATCTGGCAAGCGTGTCGACCCCCTGCTTCCCATGGGTCTCCTCTAGGGAGGAAGGGCAACCCAAGCCCTGGCTGGCAAGTCTGTGGTGGCGGCCAAATCTCTGGTTGCAATGGGGCTCCTTGCCCCCCAGCCCACCAGATGGTTTGCCATGGGTCTCCTCCAGTGGGGAAAAAAGGCCTGGCCCCCCAGGTTCCCCCCTGAGGCGGCCGCTTCACCTCCCCAACGTCCCAAAGGGGCTCCCCAGCTTTGCACGAGACCCCGGAGCCCTTGCAAGCCTGTCGATCCCCTTGCTTCCAGGGGGTCTCCTCTAGCCAGGAAAGGCAGGGGAGGGGGGGCTTTGGGCCCAGGAGGGAGGGAGGGAGGGGGGCGTCTCCCTCCCTCCAGGCTAATGCAATGGCCCTGGGGGGCGCTTGCTGGGTGGGGGGCCCCCTCTTCTCCCCCACCTCCCCCTTTTTCTCTCTTGCAGCGCCCGGCCTTGGGCTGGGCTCTTTCCCCCTTTTCCCCCTTTTTTCCTTTTTCCCTTTTTTTTTTGGGGGGGGGCTTAGGAAGCCAAAGGGAGCCCAGCCTCCTTCCTGCCGCCGGCGCTGGTGCTGATGCTGATGCTGAGCTCACGGGGATGACGGGGCGCTTCTGGCCGCAGCATCAGCATCAGCATCCGCGCCGCGGTCCAGCATCCCTCCGCCTCCCCCCTTCTCCACCCCCCCATCAGCTGGGAGGTGGGTCCTGGGAGGGCGCGACTGCGCAGGCTCCGTCCATCCTCATCCTCCCCAGGCAACCTGGCGGGGAGGAGAAGGCGAGGAGGAGGAGGAAGAGGAGGAGGAGGAGGAGGAGAAGCGCTCCGGCCGAGGGGGGAAGCTGGTGCCGCCTGGCACACCCACCCACCCCCCAGCCACCGACCCCCCTCCCTGCCCCTCCCGCCCCCCAGGCCAGCCGGGGGAGGGGGCTTCGCAAGGGAAAGGCGGCCCCTCCTCGCTTCTCACCCCCCCCCTCCGCAGTGGATGCCCCGCCATGCCCGGAGAAGCCCTGAAAGCCCCCGAGGCCTCGCCCCCGATGCCGCCGCCCAAGGAATCGGGCGCCCTGAGGACACCTGAGGCAGGTGAGCGCCGGTCTCCCCATCCCAGCCCCCCCGCCCCAAATCCCTGGCGCTCGGGAGGAGATCGGGGAGGGGGCTGCAGGGAGGAGAGGAAGGGAGGGAGGGGGAGAAGGGGGAAAGGGGGCAGAGGGAGGGAGGAGGAAAGGGGGGATGGAGGGGCCATGGGGGGCCTAGGGAGTGGGGGGACCCTAAGGGTCGGGTGCGGGGCAGGAGGTGCCCTTTGGAGGGGGCGGGGGGTGGATCTAAACAGGACACCCCCCCTTCTCTCTTCTTTCCCTTTCCCCAGGCTAGGACCCCCCCATAGCCTGGACCCCCCCTTTCCCCTTCTCCCTCCGAGACCCCCCCAAAAAGGCCAATCCAGCCGAATTCGACCCCCTCTTGTGCCAAAAGCCCCCTTTTATTTGAGGAGAGGGGGCCCAGCAAGGACTCCCCCCTCCCTTGCCTGGATTGGGGAGGGGGGCTTCAAAAAGTTTTTTTTTCCCCTTCAAAGTGGGGAGGGGGCAATAACCCGGGCCTGGCCAGGGACACAGCCCTCCTGCCTGCCTGCTTGGGAGGCTGAGCAACTTCTCCAAGGTCAGCCCGGAGGTGGAAAATCTGCCACTGTGGCCGCCTCGCCCTGCCTGCCTTCTCGCTGGGGCTGGACCCCTGGGCTCTACCCCTTGGGCCCCGCTGCCCATTGCCCCCCAGAGGGCCTGGGCCTCTTTGTGGAGGGAGATGCACGTCCTGAGCCTGGCAGAAGAGTTTCCAGAATCCCCCCGAATGCTCCAGACCAAGCCTTCCTCCCAAGGAGGCAGAGCTTTAGTCTCTCCTGCAGATCAGGGACCCCAGACCTCTTTTTAAGGCTGGGGGGGGCTCAAAATGGGCAATCAGGTTGTAAGGCATTTGGGGTGAGGAGCGGGTCCTCTGGATTGCTAAGCCCTCTTTTCTCAGGCCCAAATGCTACAGAATTGGGCCAGCGTTTACGCTCTCCAGAATTCTTCGTCATTCTGGAATTCTGCAGCCTTTCCCCCCTTCCCCGGAGCTGTTTTAAGGGGGGGGCTGGTCGCTCCCAGGCAGGTGCTTATGAATTTTGCCTCCTTGTAGGGGAAAGGGGGGCAAGGAACTTTTCCCGTCCCTTAGCATCCAAGCATCCTTAAATACACAGACCCCTGTGCAAGCACAATGTGTACTTAAAAGTCCCCTTTGGGTGCTCCGTGTGGCTTACTCTCAAGTAAGTGCGCACGGGATGGATCCCAGGCAGCCTTTCTTATTCCTTGGGCGGGGGGGGGGTCAGTATTGATTGCTTTTTTCTTATTTCTTAATGCTTAATCATTCGATACACATCAGATTGATCCATCCCTGCATAGGAGTTTTGGTGGTCCAATTTTGCCAGATCATTTCTGGGGAGGAGGGAGGTATCACCCCCCCAAACCTTTCATCAGAGATAGCTCAAGACCCCCCAACTCACCTGTTCTGGGGTCTGGGTGGCAGGCAGAGGCAGGTTTCATTCTGAAACATCCTCCTCAACTAAGTCTTTGCACTGCATGAGTCTATAAGAAAATTCACTTCTTATTCCTATTTGCATTGGGGCCAGAAGGATGGACCCCTAAAAAAAGGGGGTGCAACCTCCAGGCCTCTCTGCTCCCCCCAACCCTGCATGGGTGTGCAAGCCAGGCTTTTAGGCCCCAGAAAGATATCTGGAGCACCGAGTATTTCTAGACAAGGAGCCAGGCAAACACACACACACACAGACACACAAAACAACCAGGGTGCTAAATTGTGAAATGGGCCCAGAGTGTAGGTGTGATGTCAAAAGTGCAGATCCCTTTTCTCTAATAGGAAGGTGTGACTGTTTGAGCAACAATGTCCCTAACACTGCAACGCTGACCACAAAAAGCTGTGACGACATAGCCATGGGATACAGAAGCAGCAGCCACAGATACTTTCAAAAATGTTTGGAAATTCAGTATATTTTTGGCAACTTGCATGCGATTGCATCCAAGAAGGGATGTCCAAAGCTTTGTAGGGATCCCCCTCTACCCCAAATTCCCCCCCTCCACCACAACAATGAAACTGCGATGACTCGGCCAGAATTAAATTCCCCCTTAGATCTGTTATTCGATTTCAATATTGAAATCCTTTAATGCAGGAGGACGAGCCGTAGTAGGTCCCTGCCCACCCATAGCTCCATTTCCTCTGGGTTAATTAGCAGAGATTTCTCGGCATCATCCTCCACCCCACCATCCCACCCTCCCCTTGTCTGGCTGAGAAAGAAGCCCCTATGTTTGGGATTCTCCCACTTCTGTTCTGTGGGTGTCGTGGCTTGGAGATGTGGAACGGTGCCTCTTTTTGGGTTGGGTCCGAATGCAAGTCGCTTTGGGGGGACTTCGGAGAGAAGCTAATGGGGTGGGGATGGGTGGGGATGATCTCAAATTCTAGATCAATCCCAAAAAACGAAATGCAGCCAGGAAGTTTGGGGGGGGGAATGGCGTTTAAACCACCTGAATCCTGTGCACACTTACTCAGCAAAATCCCAGATTGTTGGGTGAGATTTCCTTCCAAAGAACCCGACCCGGCGTTGGAGACTTGCATGCTGAGCGGGTTTACCTGGAAGTAAAATCCTACTGAGTTCATTGGGGCTTGTGTGTGTGTGTGTGTGTGTGTGTCCCTTCAAGTTGCCTCTTCATTTATGGCAAGCCCATGAATTTTATAGGGTTTTCTTAGGGAAGGAGCACTCAGAGGAGTTTTTTTTTGCAGATTTAAAGGTTTAAATCTGGGTAAATCTGCCTAGTAGGTGCCGTAAGCTCTGTTGCAGAAAAAGAAACTGGCAAAACCAACTCTGAAGAGTCTTTGCCTAAGAAAATCCTAAGACATTCACGAGATCCCCATAAGTGGACAGGAAACGTGAAGGCACATACACACGCATGTACACGCAGAGGCTGAAATACCTTAGAAGCATCAGATCCAGTCTGATCTTAGAGGCTAAGCCAGGTCAGCCCTGGTTAGCACTTGGATGGGAGATCAGCAAGGGACAAAGGGTGCTGCAGGCTCCATTTCAGAGGAAAGAACTGTCAAAACCATCTCTGAGGATTCCTTGCCTAAGAAAACTCCATGAAACTCATGGGGTCCCCATAAACGGACAGGTGACTTGATGGGACACACCCACAACACACATAAATCTGCAAAGAATGAGTTCAGCATTGAATTCCCCAGCAGTCGTAATGTGGATTAGTGGTACTCCAGAGCAGAACTTGGAGAAGTTACTTTTTTAGATTATGGTCTCTCTCACACTACACCGTTGTACGGCTTCTACTGCCGTGGCTGCATTGTACGGCACCCAGGGATTTGTACTTTAGCGAGGCACCAGATCATTCCAAGAACCTCGAGAAACTACAGATCCCAGGATTCTATACAATCATGGAAGTTTAAATAAGAGCATAGTGCTCTAATTGTGTAGCATAGGACAGAGAGAGCTGCAATTCCCAGAATATTCCAGGTTGGTTGGGGATGCTGGGAGATATAGTCCCAAAGGTAAGTTTTCCAGTAAGCTGTTCGCCGAGTACCCGTCTTGTTCAAGAGGCTGAATGAGGCAACCCAGAATTTTGCATCCGCAAATGAGGCTGTGAGTTTTTGCAGCCAGAGGCCGTCTTTCTTCGTCTCAGAGATGTCTGTTTGTAAAAATCTTATTAAGCAGTAAGCCGTGGCAGGGCTCTCCTAGCCATGAAGAAACTGATGTGCGAGTGATGGGGGAAGGAGACACTTTAATTATCCTAATTGAGCTGGCTTTAACGAGAAATGAAAGCAGAAGCTATGTGGACGATGATGCAATCCTCAGAAAGATCCCACAAAGGGCACAGCTGTGATGGGTAAAAGAGTGCACCCTCGTGGTGCTCCAGTAGATGGAACATTGTGCTTCAGATCTGGGTTCGAGTCCTGACTTGGCTATGAGATTGGTGGGGCAGACTGGCCCACCTTGCAAATCTGTGGTGAGCTGTACCAACGGGTGAGATCGTGTGAATATAAAGGGAGGGGAATAGATAGTGTGTGCTTCTTAATATCTCTGTGACCGTTACCAGGTCCTGTCATTTTGTTATCCTCGAGCATCACCAAGGAAAAATGGAAACCCTGGGTCTCCCAGTCCACTCTGGGTTTTGGTCTGAACTTTAGAGGAGATATCCAAGATGGGTCCTAGAATAAGTCAAGCTTGAACTCTCATTAGAAGCCAAGATGGCTAAACTGGGGCTTTCTTGTACTTTTGGACACATCAGTCTGGCTTATTGGAAAAGAGGGAATGCTTGGCAAAGTGGAAGGTGTACCAGGATTCTGGAAGAGCAGGAAGTTTACTGGGTGACTTTGGCCAAGCCACACTCTCTCAGCCTCAAAGGAAGCTTGCTAAGAAAATCTTGTGATGGGTTCGCCTTAGAAAGGAACACAAAAGCAGCAACGACAAATCCAGGGTGCTGGAGCTATGGCGGGGATGGGGTGTTGCAATTTGGATAACGCCTTTAAAGTTCAGAGCCACCAATGAGCTAGAATTTTACTTAAAGGTGTAAGAAGGATTAGATAATATACATTAATACGGTCATTTTTGGATCAATTCAAAGGAATTACCAAAATTGCAAGTAGAGAAACAAGTTATATATGATCTGATCAAAAGCAGAGGCTGAATAAGAAAAAAGGAAACAGCCTATACTTCTGAAGATAGGAGTCAGTAGATGACTAAGGCCATTTCCGCACTGGACTGTTATAGTGCGATGATTCCACTTTCAACCTCCTCTGGAATCCTGGGCTTTGCAGTTATTCCACTTTCAACCTCCTCTGGAATCCTGGGGTTTGCAGTTTTGGGAGGGGCCGTCTGGCCCCCAGCCCCATAGGTACACCCTTTGGGATACTATCGGTTTGATTGCAACATACACATATTAGGAATTTGCAAATTTCAGTGCGGCAGCTCTCCGCCCCAAGGAGCTTACAATCTAAAATTCAGTACAGAGGAGATGACGGAAGGAAAGGAAGTGGGTTAATTGCAGGCAGAGATGAACTGGGAAGGAGCTGTAAGAGAGGAGATCCAGCATAAAATAGTGGTTGGAGTGTTGGACTGCGATCAGGTAGACCAAAGCCATTTCCGCACTAGAGTGTTATAGCGCGATGGTTCCACTTTCAACCTCCTCTGGAATCCTGGGGTTTGCACTTTCGGGAGGGGCCGTCTGGCCCCCAGCCCCATAGGTACACCCCTTGGGATACTCTCAGTTTGATTGCAACATATGCATATTAGGAATTTGCACATTTCAGTGCGACAGCTCTCTGCCCCAAGGAGCCTACAATCAAAAATTTAGTACAGAGGAGATGACAGAAGGAAAGGAAGTGGGTTAATTGCAGGCAGAGGTGAACGGGGAAAGATCTGTAAGAGAGGAGGTCCAGCATAAAATAGTGGTTTGAGTGTTGGACTGCGACCAGGTAGACCAAAGGCATTTCCGCACTAGAGTGTTATAGCGCGATGATTCCACTTTCAACCTCCTCTGGAATCCTGGGGTTTGCAGTTTAGGGAGGGTCCGGCCTCTATAGAGTTGGAAGAGACCTCAAAGGACATCCGGCCGGCCCCTCCCGAAACTGCAAACCCCAGGATTCCAGAGGATGTTGAAAGTGCAATCATCGCGCTACAACAGTCCAGTGCGGAAATGGTCTAAGTTAGAGATTTAGGAATTATATCGTACTCTATGTTTTTTGGTATGCAATGCATTGGATTGAAATTGTATCGCGATATGTTAAAAGCTTGATCATGGTTTATTTTTTTTCCTTCCAGATTTTAACTTATGTGGTTAAATAAAAATATTTTTTTAAAAAACGTTCAGAGCCACTGCCTGGCCAGCTAAGGGTGACTGACAGGCTGATTTCCCAGCACCACAAACCCTCCTCTGATGCCCCCCACCACCCAAGGAAGGACGTTGAGGAAAGAGCGGTCCTATAGGGCCCCCATGGCAACCCACCCCCTTTTAAATATTTGAAGGGATGCCACGTAGAGGAAGGAGGGGGCTTGTTTTCTGCTGCTCCAGAAACCAGGACAAGGAGCAATGGATTCAAGCTGCAGGAAAGGAGATTCCACCTGAACCTCAGGAAGAACTTCCTGACAGTCAGGGCTGTCCGGCAGTGGAATCTGCTGCCTCGGAGAGTAGTGGAGTCTCCTACCTTGGAGGTTTTTAAGCAGAGGCTTGATGGCCATCTGTCGGGAGTGCTTTGAGGGTGTTCCTGCATGACAGGGAGTTGGACTGGATGGCCCGTGTGGTCTCTTCCAACTCTACATTTCTATGATTCTATGATTCCTTCTCCTTTCCCTGACCTAGTTTGGACCCCGGGCGTCCGCTCTCCCCACTGTGCTTCCCCCGGACACATGCAAACCCATTTTGATATTTGCAATTTTCCCACTTTTGCAAGGGCCCCGCGCCCCCAACCCTGGCAAATGGGGAGAGCTCACTGTGCTGAAGTATTCTTCCCTGGTTCCCTCGGAAAACAGGGAATCTCTTAGCTGATGCCTCTCCCACCCCCCTGGGATGATGATGATGATAATAATAATAATAATAATACTACTACTACTACTACTACTACTACTACTACTACTACGGGGGATCATGATAATGATCATGATAGGCATTTTGCCGGGGATTTGCATCTGCATTGGGGATTTGGCAGTAGAACCACATTGCCTATGCAGGGGATTTTGGGAGCTGTAGTCCCAAAGCGTCCCCCTATTTGCTAATATTAAGGTGAAGATTTTGTAGTCGATATTTAATAACGAAATTGGCCTATAATTTCTTTTGTCTTGTTTATCTTTTCCTTCTTTCGGAATTAACACAATATTAGAATCTTTCCACGAGTTTGGAAATTCTTTGTCATTAATGGAATTTATCACTTGAACTAACAGAGGGGCTAATAAGGCTTGAAAAGTTTTATAATACGTCGCTGTAAATCCATCTGGTCCCGGTGTTTTTTCCTTCTTTTAATCTCTTAATTGCATCTCTAACTTCCTCTAATCTAATCGGTTTGTCTAATTCTTCTCTTTGCATTTCCGACAAGCAAGTAGTAGCTACTTGATGTAAAAAATCCCCCATCTTACTTTTTTGTTCTTGGGATTGCCTTTGATTGGGATTGCCTCCCGAAATGGCAAACCCCAGGATTGCAAAGGATATTGAAAGTGGAATAATAGCAGTATAACAGGCTAGTGTGGAAATGGCCTGGGTTTGAGTGTGAACTTTGAAGGTGCTCTCCAAGTGCTGAAAATGTAAGTTTTTAACTCTCCAACAAGATGCTGGCAATCGCCATTATTATTATTATTATTATTATTATTATTATTATTATCATCATCATCATCATCATCATCCCGTATTTTCCTGCAACACTGGGATTCAAGGAAGCTTACACATTATTAAAAGGGATAACTAAAATATATATAAATAAATATATTGTTCTTGTATGCCTTCAAGTCGTTTCTGACTTACGGCGACCCTATCGCGTGGTTAGCGGGTTAACAGATCTTCCTCTGAGCTGCCGGGTCCCGTTTGCGCCGTGGGAGTGAAATCCAAAGGCGACTCCCCTCTGAAGAAATCTTGCCAAGAAAACCTTGTGATAAGTCTGCCTAGGGTCGCCGCAAGTCAGAAATGACTTGCAGACGCTCAGCAACAATATTGTAGGTATGCTGGGCGTGCTCTTTTTGTGCCGAGGTGGCCCTGGGAGCTGGGGGATCCTGGGAGATGTAGTCCAAAAACAACGTTTCCAAACTCTTTGCTTTTGTAGGAAAGTGGCCTGCAGAGAAACTAATGGGGTGCAAGATATTTAGATAGGGCTGGGGAAGTCCGAGGGATGCTGGGGAGTGCAAAAAGTGGCCATGATGTGCGGCAAAGCCAACCTCTCGTGAGGCTACCACTTTCAGGCCATTTCTGCACTATGCTGTTATAGCGCGATTATTCCACTTGCAACATCCTATGGAATCCTGGGGTTTGCAGTTCCGGGAGGGGCCGGCCGGCCCCTCCCGGAACTGCAAACCCCAGGATTCCATAGGATGTTGCAAGTGGAATAATCGCGCTATAAGAGCATAGTGCAGAAATGACCTCAATCAGCAGCCTTCAAATGTGTTGAGCTATAGCAACCAGACCAACAGGGGATGATGGGAGCTGTGGTCCAGTGCATCAGAAGGGTACCAGATTGGGATTTTTTTTAATAATCAGGCCAGGGGTGTGCAAAGTGAAGTATGTGGCTACATATGGCCTCTGAATCCCACTTTTATGGCCCCTAAAGCCCTCCCACTGGACTCCTAATTTCTCTTAAAGCACTTGGTGCAATTTTTAGCCAATTTTTTCCCCAAAACCATGCCGAAAGCCCCCTAAATGTGTGAAAACACATGGAAATATTCAAACAAGTATTCCAGAACCCTACACTGTATCCAAATACCTCCATTTTCCTCTGCAGTCCCTCTCAAAATGGCGACAGAAACGTCCCGTGGAGTTCTCTGCAGTCCCTCTCAAAATGGTGAATTTCTTGCCACCATTTTGAGAGGGACCATAGGGGATGATGGAGATATTTGGGCTTGCTGTGAAGGAGGATGGCCTGTGAGAGGAGGTGATGGGGGGGAAATTGGTCCCTGGCCCCCACCCAGTTGCCCACCCTGTGAAAGGGGTACTGATCCAAGATAATAGTAATAATAATAATAATAATAATAATAATAATAATAATAATAATAATAATAATATTATTTATGTCCCGTCTCTCCCAACGGATCGAGATGAAGTTGAAGGGGAACTGGAACAAAAGGGAGCAAGGGGAGGTGCAATTAGATAAAGCAAACAAAAGAGGAATGAAGGGTCGACGTCCATCTAGACTCAAGAAAGCTTGCGGTGCTTTTTTAAAGGCAGCTCTGGTGCATGGCTGGAGGGGACAAATCTGGAGATTCAAACCTCCGAGAAAAAGGAGGCTAATCTTCTTAAAGGTTAAGGGAGAGAGAGAAGGAGCAAGAGGATATGGCCAGAGCCGGGCTGCGGAGGGATTTGGATCTTCTCCCACGAGGCTGGACCTACGGAGCCAGAACTGGGTAGCCCTGACTCAGCGCCTTAGGTCTGGACGAGCCATTTTGCAAGAGGGGGGTACTGGGGATGTGCCGGCCGGATCATGCAAATCTTCCCTGTTTGGACTGCAATGTCCAGAATGGACCATGCCTGCTGGGGGATTCTGGGAGTTGCAGTCCAAAAGTCACACATGTCTGAGTTCTTGTCCTATCATACCTGGCCACTGAATCCCTCTGTCACACCAACCCCATTTCCGCACTGCAGTGTTAAAGTGCTGCTATTCCACTATCAACCTCCTATGGAATTCTGGGGTTTGTAGTTTAGGGAAGGGCACTTTGAATTCTCAGCCAAAGAGCTCTTTGGCCTCGGTAAACTACAAACCCCAGAATTCCACAGGGGGTTGAAAGTGGAATAGCAGCAGTTTAACACTGTAGTGCAGAAATGGCCCATAACTACATGGGCCTTTTTGCATTACCCTCTTTTATAGTGCTATTATTATTCCATTTCCAACCTCCCATTAGAATCCTGGGGTTTGTAGTTTAGGGAAGGGCATTTAGGATTCTCAGCCAGAGAGCTCGTTGGCCTCAGGAAACTACAAACCCCAGAATTCCACAGGGGGTTGAAAGTGGAATAAGAGCACTGTAACAGTGTAGTGCGGAAAAGCCCTATAAAACCCATCAGTTTCTCCATCCATCTCAGCCAGAATTGATCTAAGGAATCAAGGGGATTTATGTACAGTGGACCCTCTGTATCTGCTTGGTTTTGGCTCCACAACCCCCTGGGGATACCAAAATTTGTGGATGCTCAAATCTCATTATGTGCAATGGTGTAATAAAATTGTGTTCCTTATATAAAATGGCAAAATCAAAGCTTGCTTTTTGGATTTTTAACAATATTTTAAAATTGGCTGAATCCAGGGGTACAGAATCTGCAGATATGGAAGGCAGACTGATATGGGGGGACTCACTATTCAGCATATGATTCAATGAATCTACTTTATTAGGGATTAACCATTAGGTAAGCCGGTTCATAGGGTAGGAACACCCTCCCTCCCCAATATATGGCAACCCAAACAGGCCTTAAAAACAGGGGTCAGGAACCTGTCGCCCTCCGGGAAATTGAAACTCTCTAGCTACTGTGGGACCTCCAGATGTTGTTGGAATCCAGATGTTGTTGGAATGTCTGTCCCTAGACACTGGGCCTTTCTGCACTACACAGCCATTGCACTGTGATTCCACTTTAACTGCCACCATTCTGTTCTATGGAATCCTGGGATTTGCAGTTACTTGGAAAGGCCAGTTATTTGGATATTTGGAATTCTCAGCCAGAGAGGTCCAGTGCCTCCCAAGACTACAAACCCCAGGATTCCATAGAAGGCAGCCCTGGTAGTTAAACTGGGATTAAAGTGCAACAGTTGTATAGTGCGGAAAGGCTCATTGGCCGTGCTCTCTGGGACTGATGGGGGTTGGATTCCAACAACATCTGGAGGACCTGCACAATATGTCCCCATGCCTGATCTGTTCCACAAAGGGAGCCCCCCCTCCGGGACCCTGTGTGGGATTTTAATCCCAGCCCAATTGACTGCTCTCCCTCCCCTTGCAGAAGCCAGGGGCTCTGTTCCTTGAGTGGCTGGAATGTTTGGAGTCTTTGTGACTACTCTGTGCCATTTTATGACAGCCGGCCAACCCGTGTCAGAGGCTCGGTGCCATGTGGCTGATCTGCATGTGTGAAACGGCTGTCACGGCTCAGACACCACAAATGGGGCTTTCACAGCACTTGACGGAACCTGAAAGGAAATGCTTTTCGGGTTCAGCCGTTCGCTTTGCATGAGGCTGCTAGCCCTTGGCTGATGAGAGATCAGACTGGGGCATGTGGGGGCGTGAATCAGCCCAAGGAGGCCAAGCGGTTGCTCCGTAGCCGTGTCAGCAATTGCAGGAGTAACAAAACGTCCCTCAGAATGCGGGATAACTATGGATCTCTGTCTGCCGCATCTCAGGATAAGTGTAACGGAACCAGCAGGGTGCAGCGCACTGGCATGTGAGCCCAAGGCCCTTACTGCACGACGTGGCCATCCCAGCATGCCAAGGCATTGCTGCTGGCCCAGAATGCGTGCCATTGCACGATGTTGTTGTGGTCCTGCTCCTGTTGCACTCCCACCCACTGCTGTTGCACCATACTGGGTCCAGTTCTGGGCACCTCAATTCAAGAAGGATGTCGACAAGCTGGAGCGTGTCCAGAGGAGGGAGACCAAAATGGTGAAGGGTCTGGAAGCCATGAAGCCCTATCAGGAGTGCCTTAGGGAGCTGGGTGTGTTTAGTCTGGAGAAGAGAAGGTTAAGAGGGGACCTGATAGCCATGTTTAAATATTTGAAGGGATGCCTGGTGGCGCAGTGGTTAAATGCCAGTACTGCAACCACAAGGTTGTGAGTTCGATCCTGCCCGGCTCCAAGGTTGACTCAGCCTTCCATCCTTTTGCAGGTCGGTAAAATGAGTACCCAGCTTGTTGGGGGCGTGTACAGAAATGTTTCAAAATACATGCTATTTGTAAGTTGTTCGCCGCCTCGATCCATATGGAGAGGCGGGATACAAATAAATAAAAAAAAAATCATAGAAATGTAGAGTTGGAAGAGACCCCAGGGGCCATCCAGTCCAACCCCCTGCCATACAGGAAAACCCTCAAAGCATTCCCAAGAGATGGCCATCCAGCCTCTGCTTAAAAACCTCCAAAGAAGGTGACTCCACCAGCATATTCCACTGCTGGACAGCCCTGACCATCAGGAAGTTCTTCCTGAGGTTCAGGTGGAATCTCCTTTCCTGCAGCTTGAATCCATTGCTCCTTGTCCTGCTCTCTGGAGCAGCAGAAAACAAGCCCTCTCCTTCCTCTACATGGCATCCCTTCAAATATGTCGTGTAGGGGAGGGAGTGGGCTTATTCTCTACCGCTCCAGAGACCAGGACAAGGAGCAATGGATTCAAGCTGCAGGAAAGGAGATTCCACCCGAACCTCAGGAAGAACTTCCTGATGGTCAGGGCTGTCTGGCAGTGGAATCTGCTGCCTCGGAGAGTGGTGGAGTCTCCTCCTTCTTTGGAGGTTTTTAAGCAGAGGCTGGATGGCCATCTGTCAAAGGAAGTGTTTTGAGGGTGTTCCTGCATAGCAGGGGGTTGGACTGGATGGCCCCTGGGTCTCTTCCAACTCTATGTTTCTATGATTCTATATACCATTACCCAAAAAACTCCAGTAATGACCCCCTTTTCCCACAACAATCCCATTGCTGTCGGCCGTGCAGGAAAGGCTGAAGCACCATCCAGCACTTCCTTCTGGAATACAGCGCTGGACAGAAGGAGCGTGTCCCGAGCGCTACCCAACTTCCAGAAGCTGGCTGGGTGTGGAGGGGCACGTTTGGGTCCCAATCCCATCCCGGCAATGGCACTGCCGGGATGACACCGGGACGTTGTGGGATCAAGATATGGTACGGAAATGGCCTAAATCAGTTGAGGTTTTGTTGAATTCTGTTGTTGTTGTGTCCAGACCTGTCCCTGGGAAACAAACCATGGTTTGTTAGTGAGCTGCAAACCTCCATTAGGAATCATATAGTTTGCTCTTGGCTGATGAACTCTGGCTTGTTTAAACCATGATTCCTTCTACTTACCTATGAGCTCATGGCTTGCCTTTGGCTTGTTTCCTGGATGACTAACATAAAACAGGGGCTGATGAAACATACAGGAATTTAACATAAACTGGAAAAAGGGGAAAACAAACAATAGCCTGTTTGGTTCCTATTCAGGAAAAACAAGCTGAGAAGCAAACCATGGTTTGCATAAACCTTGAGTTCCCAACTGGAGGAAAGATGGGATGATATAATAACAAGAATTATTATGATGACAACAATAATATTGCCTATATCAACTTATGCAAGGAGAAGGAAGGTGTAATAGTTAAACTGCAAACCCCAGGATTCTATAGGATGTTGAAAGTGGAATCATCGCGCTATAAGAGTGTAGTGTGGAAATGGCCCTAAGAGGATTTGTAGCTTGTTGGGTTGTATTTATTCTTCTACACATTTCTCAAATGTAACAAAATAAGCAGGAATTAAGTTAATTATGATGATCTTAAGTAATATCTCTTTGTTACTTTTGAAAGCTGCTTTTCAGAGGCATTTAGAACATAATTTTAGACACAACTTGCCAAGAATTTTCCAAGTTTTATGTCATTTTCTTTCTGAATGTCAGGGTTTTCTACCTTCTTGCGAGAAAAGGAAATTTTGTGGAAAAGCAAAGGGTATTGTGCGCAGAGGGTAATAGAATGAGCAACCTTTCTGAATATTGCAATAGAGTACCGGTGATGAATGGCTTTTTAAGTGGTCTGGGGAGTGATGGAGAAGGAGATGTACAAGCTGGACGGTGTCCAGACGAGGGCAATCGAGACTGTCAACGTTCTGGGAACCAAGCCTTGTGAAAAACAACTGGGGGAGCCGAGGATGTTTAGTTTGGAGAAGAGGGGTCTGAGAGTTATGATAGGCATCTTTAAATGCCTGAAGGGATGTCATGTGGAAGATGGAGGGAGTTTGTTTCTTGCTGCTCCAGAGACTCGCCGGAGAGCCGATGGGATTCCAATTGCAAGAAAAAGAGATTCCAGCTAAACTTTGGGAGAAATATCCGGATAGGAAGAGCCGTCCAAGGGTGAAATGGACTTTGGAAAAGGTCTTTAAGCAGACTTTGCATAGATATTTTTTAGTGGGACTTTAGCGGTATATTCTTGCATGTTGGGGTTGGACAAGGTGGCCCGTGTGGTCTCTCTCAACTCTAGGGCCATTTCCGCACGAGTCTGTTATAGCGCAATGATTCCACTTTCAACCTCCTATGGAATCCTGGGGTTTGCAGTTTTGAGAGGGTCCGACCGGAGAGCCAATGGGATTCCAATTGCAAGAAAAAGAGATTCCAGCTAAACTTTGGGAGAAATATCCGGATAGGAAGAGCTGTCCAATGGTGAAATGGATTCAAGCTGCAGGAAAGGAGATTCCATCTGAACCTCAGGAAGAACTTCCTGACGGTCAGGGCTGTCCGGCAGTGGAATCTGCTGCCTCAATGGAGTGTGGTGGTGTCTCCTCCTTCCTTGGAGGTTTTTAAGCAGAGGCTGGATGGCCATCTGTCCAAGGGAGTGCTTTGAGGGTGTTCCTGCATGGCAGGGGGTTGGACTGGATGGCCCCTGGGGTCTCTTCCAACTCTATGATCCTATGATTCTATGAAATGGACTTTGGAAAAGGTCTTTAAGCAGACGTTGCATAGAAATCTTTTAGTGGGACTTTAGCTGTATATTCTTGCATTTTGGGGTTGGACAAGATGGCCCATGTGGTCTCTCTCAGCTCTAGGGCCATTTCCGCACTAGACTGTTAATAGTGCGATGATTCCACTTTCAACCTCCTATGGAATCTGGGGGTTTGCACTTGAGGGAGGGGCCTTTGAGTTCATCTAAAAGCCTTTAAGGCCCCTCTCTAAACTGCAAACCCCAGGATTCCATAGGAGGTTGAAAGTGGAATCATTGCGCTCTAACAGACTCATGCGGAAATGGCCTGAGTCTTCCCATTTTTGAAGTTACGATACCAATGAATGACTGTTACTGGGATTTTGTGGTATGATGGGATTCGAGGCAATGCTGGGATTTTGCGTGCATATCCAGATGTGTGCATACAGTGGCGTATCTGGCGTAAGCAGTGCCTAGGGCAAGCATAGTAGTCCTGCCCCTACTTTCTTACCACCACCCCTCCATGCATGGCTTTTTTGTGTCCTCCTGGCATTGGCGCCCAGGGCGCATCCCCTCTTGCCCCACCCTAGACACTCCTCTGTGCCCATTTCCACACTAGACTGTTATAGTGCTATGATTCCTCTTTCAACCTCCTATGGAATCCTGGGGTTTGAGTTTAGGGAGAGGATGTTGAAAGTGGAATAATAGCACTGTAACAGGCTAGTGTGGAAATGGCCACAGAGGAGTGTCTAGGGTGGGGCAAAGAGGGGACGTGCCCTGGACACCAATGCCAGGAGGACACAAAAAAGCCATGCATGTAGGGGTAGCGCAGGCTAGCGCAGAAGTGGTCTGTGTGTATATTGTCCTTGGAACCACCTCGGTCATGATCCGACTTGGGATTTAAGGTCAAACACAGTTTGTGGAGCGGCTGCATTTTCCCCAGCTGGAATTGCAACCCCAGCAAGTTCCCGGGCTCCTCCTTTCTGCCCCAGCGCCATCAGACTGCTGACGGGGCAGACCGGCGCTGGCAGCGTCCACCCTGGCTTTGGGAGGCTTTAGCTGGCTTTCAGGAGGGAGGGGGCATTTCAAAACCCACAGCCCCTGTCTGGCGTTAAAACTCAGCCTCCTCTTGAGAGGCCTGTCTGCCCCTCCAACCCTTCCAGCTCCCACCCTTCCCTTCCCTCAAAACCTTCTCCAAACAGGCTCACTTGTATTGTTTTTGCAGGAATGCACAGTCAAAACTGGAAATAAAGATCAGAGCTTTTGATGATCGGTAGGTTTATCTTTTGGCATAATGGTCAAGGGTTGAGATACTACAGCCAGCCCTTCACTTTTGCAGGTTGGATTATTCATGGATTATTTGCTGCCCCCTCTGCTGCCTCCCCAGACCATTTTTAATAGGGACTGCAAGCCTCATGAGACTGGGAAACTGCAAACGGGGCTTGCAAGTCCCTCTTAAATATGGTGCAGGGCAGCCGTGGAGGTGGCCGTAAGCCCCACCAGCTCCCCATGTCTGCCTTGAGAAGGAACCCTGGTGCCTCAAAGGAATCCATGGTGGGTGGAATAGGGTGATCCTACTTTTTTTTTTCTGTGTTAAATATGGTTTGGAGGGGCCTGGAGTTATTCATGGTTTTTCCACTTTCACGGGGGTCTTGTGCACTTAGCCCTAGCGAATGTGGAGGGAGGACTGTACTATTTCCCAGACAAGTCTTCCAGATCATTCTTTTGGTGAAAGAAAGAGGGAGATCACAGAATCCTTGAGCTGGAAGAGACCCCAAGGGCCATCTAGTCCAACCCCGTTCTGCCACACAGGAAGACACAATCAGAGCACTCCCTTGGACAGATGGCCATCCAACCTCTGCTTAAAACCTCCAAAGAAGGAGGAGACTCTTCCACACTCCAAGCCAGCAGCAGACTCCCCTGTCAAGCTGCTCTTACCGTCAGGAAGTTCTTCCTAAGGTTTAGGTGGAATTTCTTTCCCTGTGACTTGACTCCATTGCTCCATGTCCTAGTTTCTGGAGCAGCAGAAGACAGGCTTGCTCCATCTTCCATATGACATCCCTTCAAAGGTTTAAACATGGCTATCATGCCACTTCTTAACCTTCTCTTCTCCAGTCCAAACATCCCCAGCTCCCTAAGCTGCTCCTCACAGGGCTTTGTGGTTTCCAGACCTTCTTCTAACATTTTGGTTGCCCTCTGGACATGTTCCAGTTTGTCAATATCCTTCTAGAATTGTGGAGTCCAGAACTGGGCACAGGATTGCAAGTGGAGGCAGATGATGGCAAAGCAGAGCGGTGCTATTACTTCCCTCCACCTAGAAGGAAGAGAGACTTAGAGGTCTCTCATTAATAGGGTTGCCATAAGTCAAAGTCAACCTTTGGCAACCACAAATGGACTCCATCACTAAGCTTCTATCAGAGCATGGAAAAACTAGAATCTCCAGAATCCTCCAACCAGCATGGGAAGTAAGCCTCCCGGCTTGGGAATTCTGACATGTGTTAGTCCAATAAAGTAACTTTTCCCAAGGCCTCAGCTCCTCTCCCATAATTCTGGGTTGCAAGATCATGAGCAAGCCAGGTGTTGAAAGGACCAGTCCTTCCTAGGGTTGAGAACTTTGCAGCCCTCTAGATGTGTTGAACTGCAACTTCCATCAACCCTAGCAAGCATAGTCAATGAGAACAAATGCTGGGAGTTATAGTACAACAACAGCAACAACAAAATCTGGAGGGCTGCACAATTCCCATTTCTGTGCCAGATCAAACAATCTGCTGTGCTTCCAGTAAAGAATACACCATCTCTGTGTGCAACTGGGGCAGAAACATCCGTAGCTATTGAGAAGGAAGGGAAGTTCTGAAACACTGGCCATTTCCACCCTACCCTGTTATAGTGCTATTAGTCCCCTTTCAATATCCTGTGGAAATCTGGGATTTGTAGTTCACTGAGGCCAAAGAGCTCTCTGGTTGAGAATTCTAAAGGTTCTCCTTAAAATGCAGATTCCAGGATTCCATTGGATGTTGGAAGTGGAATAATAGCACTATAACAAGAAGCTTTCTATGGAAGATGGTCTAAGAGTTAAAAAAAAAATGGATAAGATACGAAGATTTAATCAAAAAAGACCTTACAAGAAGACCAAGGCCATTTCCACACTAGACTTTTATAGCGCTATGATTCCACTTTCAACATCCTATGGAATCCTGGAGTTTGCAGTTTAGGGAGGAGTCTCTGAGTTCATCTAAAAACCTTTGAGGCCCCTCCCGAAACTGCAAACCCCAGGATTCCATAGGAGGTTGAAAGTGGAATCATCGCGCTAGAAGAGTGTAGTGCGGAAATGGCCCTAAGAGGATTTGTAGCTTGTGGGGTTCTTGCAATTCCCTGCTTGAGCGCATTATCCCTTTCCCCTGAATCACAGCGCTACTGGGACCCTCTAGAAGAGAATCCCACATCCCTCGGAAAACTACAAATCCCAGGCTTCCGTAGGATGGATCTGTCACAGTTGGGATTTGGCTGGTACAGCTGTCTAATGTAAGCACATGCTTACTGACGTATGCATGCTTACTCAGGAGTGAGTTCCATGGAGCTCCGTAAAGTCTGCTGTCTAAAAGGCCTTGGAAAAGTTACATTTTTGGATCACAGCTCCCCGAATTCTGGAGCCAGTTCATGCTCACTGGCCTGGGGGATGCTGGCAGTGACAGTAACCTTTCCAAGCTCTGCTCCCTGGCTAGTGAGCTTCAGACTGAAGTCCGAATGAGGTGGAGCACTGCTTTGCCGGAAAGCTTTTGCATTTTTGTTTTTGGCAACCTGGCCATTTTGGAAAGGGGCCTCGAGCCGTTGCAAGGGGCAAGCGCTCCCTTCCCCGCGGTGACTCCTTCTGGTCTGTCCTTTCGCTGGACCGGCGGTGGGAGTCACAGTTTTGGTCTCTCTCTGCTTGGAGTCGGGGGGCTTTGCAGAGAGGCCCGGGTGTGCATAGCGCAGCAAGACGGCTTGGCTTCTCTGCTTGGAGAGGATTTCACATTCATTATTCAAGAGCTGCTTCTTGGCACAGGCGTGAAATGCAGGGAAGGCGGAGGCTCCTTTGAAACACGCCATTTTGCACAGGTCAAGCAAAGCCAGGGGGAAGGGGGACCAGTTCCAGACCATCCCGGGCCAGAACTGAGACCCAGAGAGACCCCCGGGTGATGTCACCAAGTATGGCGTGTTAAGCGCCAACCACAGCTGAGAGCCACAGTCATGTAGCAGCTCTAGCACTATACTCCAGGGTTCGAATGCCCACCCAGCCATGGAAACCCACCGGGGGACTTTGGGCAAGTCACACTCTCTCAGCTTCAGAGGAAGGCAAAGGCCCACCTGCTCTGAACAAATACTGCCAAGAAAACCCATGATCTTAGGGTCACCATAAGTCAGAACTACCTGAAGACACAGCAACAACCACGACACTACACTGGCTCTTGGCTGGGAGGTATAGGAAAATTTTAATTAAAAAAAATAAAAACATAATTCTGGGATTTGTAGCCTGGAGAGATACTCAAAGTCCTCTGTGGTCAACCAGAGCAGAGGATTCCAAGTCTGCCACCAAACTACATATCCCAGGAGTCTATAAGGTGAAACCTCAATCGTGCAAGTGGTACCAAACTGCTGTAACTGTTTAATACAGACACACCCAGAAGAACAGTTTAAATGTCATCCAGGGGGAGAGAATGTGTGGGATAGGGGTCTCTCTTTCTCTCTCTCGCACACATGCATGCACACACACACACAGAGTCTGTGCTGTTGTTGTGCATCTTCAAGTGTTGTTGCTGTGTCTCTCCATCCCTGATGTTTCCGTCTACAAGGGACCTGGGTTGGGGGGGGGGTTGAGCTTCTCCTCCCAGCAGGACGAAGACCCCAAACATCCACGGTGCAGCATCTGTAACAAAACACTGCAGCATCTGAAGGTAAAGCTGAGAAATGCCCCTGGGAGGGAACGACAACAATGGTCCTTTCACAACTGTTAGCTCCCATGATCAAATTAAAGGACGCCTCTCCAAAGAAGCTTTTTCATGGTCCTTAAAAGAAACATTCTCCTCCCCCCAAATCTCTGGCCTGCATAATAGACCTCTCTCTTGCCACAAGAGGCAAGGTGGCCAAATCAGGGCTATTCCTGGCCCAGAAAGGCCAAAGCCTAAGACTTCTCGATGGCCCTTTGCAATATCATAGGGAGTGCACTAAGTTGCACAGAGTATGGCTTTCAAATTTAAAAAATAAGTCTTACAAATTAGGAGCATGTATATGCATGCACACAGTATGGTTGCCAGTTCAAGAGCATCTCAGGTCCTGAGGTTTCTGGGCCGAAACCTGAGACCAGAAAAATGGCCTTTGATGAGGCTTTCACATATTATGTTTTAAGGACTAACCACAGTTGCTCACAGTTTCTCATTGAAGTATGTACACACGTATACTTATATATAGAGAGAACCCATTTTCCTGTTTGGAAATGAAGACAGAAATGCTAAAGAGGCTGTTTCCAAATGAAGGTGAAAGGAGAGGTTATTCCTTCTTCCTTATTTGGATAGATGTAATAAAGAACATTTGGACCATTTCCTTGCAAGACCATTATAGCACTATGATTCCACTTTCAGTATCCTCTGGAATCCTGGGGTTTGCAGTTTAGGGAGGGGCCAGCCTTCCCGAAACTGCAAACCCCAGGATTCCATAGGATGTTGAAAATGGAATCGTAGCGCTATAACAGTCTCGTGCGGAAATGGCCTTGATATTGTGTCTAGCCAGAAACCGAGGAGAGTGGAGGGTGAGCCCTGGCACAACAGTGACTGGCAAAATAAGAATCTAGCTCAGTAAATAAATAGATCTTCCTTCCTCCAGAGAGTCGTGGCAACCAATCGACGAAGCCTTGCAAATTGCCACAGGCTGTTGCTCTGCTAGATGAGTTGGCCATTTTCACACAGCTCTTTCCTCTTGCCTGGAACTGAGGCCAGCAAAACTTGAGAATTTGTATCTTTGTCTCCCATGTGGAGATGACCCCTGAAAATTGGAGACTCAGGGCCAAGTGCTTGGATCTAGCAACCCTAATATGCATATCTTCCAAGATTGTGCTCTTGCCCTGAGATTCCTCCCTCTTCTCTGGGACTGTAAAAGAGGCTCCAGGCCCTGAGATCCAGAGTCAGACATGGAAACCTAGCCACACCATGCAAGACAAAGCTTGGCTCCATCTCAGGTCTTCCTCCAGCCCAATTTGATGGTGTGTGGTTGTTTTTGTGTAATTTCTGACTTATGGAGACCCTAAAGTCATGGGGTTTTCTGGGGCTGAGAGTGTGTGATGTGCCGATGGTCACCCAGTGAGTTTCCGTGGTAGGGAATCGAACCCTGGTCTCCTGTAGTGCAACCCCCAAAACACCACACCACATTGGCTCTTCGGTGATGGTGTGACCCCTGGTTAATTATCTTTGGGGGCTGGAAAATCCCAGCCATGATTAGAAAGGATCAGAGAAAGAGGCCTTCATCTCGCCAAGCTCCTCTTGGCAGCTTAGGTGGGTGAGCGGTTCTTTTCCGTGACCTGAAGGGCAGGCAAAAAAGGGAAAAAGGGGGGGAAGGAGGAAGGAAGGAAAAGAGAAGGAAGGAAGAAGGAAAAGGGAAGAGGAAAGAAGAAGAAGAAGGAAGGAAGGAGAAGGAGGGAGAGGAGAGGAAGGAAGGAAGGAAGGAAGGAAGAGAAGGAAGGAAGGAAGGAAGGAGAAGGAGGAGGGAGGGAGGGAGGGAGGGAGGGAGGGAGGAGAAGAAAGGAAGGAAGGAGAGGGAGAGGAAGGAAGGAAGGAAGGAAGGAGGAAGGAAGGGAAGGAGGGAAGGGAGGGAGGGAGGGAGGAAGGAAGGAAAGAAGGAAGGAAGGAAGGAAGGAAGGAAGGAAGGAAGGAAGGAAGGAAGGAAGGAAGAGAGGGAGGGAGGAAGGAAGGAAGGAAGGAAGGAGGAAGGAAGGAAGGAGGAGGAGGAAGGAAGGAAGGAAGGAGGGAGGGAGGGAGGGAGGAAGGAAGGAAGGAGGGAGGAAGGAAGGAAGGAAGGAAGGAAGGAAGGAAGGGAGGGAGGAGAGGGAGGGAGGAAGGAAGGAAGGAAGGAAGGAAGGAAGGAAGGAAGGAAGGAAGGAAAGAGGAAGGAGGAGGGAGGGAGGGAGGAAAGGGAAGGAAGGAAGGAGGAAGGAAGGAGGGAGAGGAAGGAAGGAAGGAAGGAGGAAGGAAGAGGGGAAAGAAGGAGGGAGGGAGGAGGAAGGAAGAGGAAGGAAGGAGGGAGGAGGAAGGAAGGAGGGAGGAAGGAAGGAGGAGGGAAGGAGGGAGGAGAAGGAAGGAAGGAAGGAAGGAAGGAAGGAAGGAGAGGAAGGAAGGAAGGAAGGAAGGAAGGAAGGAAGGAATACCTGGTCAGGTAGCTTCCATGCTTCCTCCACCCCATAATAGACACCTTCCTTCCCACCCAGAAATCCCAGCTGGACTTCAGATCCATCACCCTCTCAGTGATTCCTTCCTTCTCATCCTCCGTGGAATACCTGCCTCGGCCGGCAAAAAACAGACGGAGCAAATGCCTCTTTCGTAACAACCTTTGCAGTTTGCAAAATGGTTTATTGCAGAACAGCAAGGCTGTCTTGAAGACACGGGAGGATGGGGAGTGACTTTAAAAGAGCTGTTCATGGTAGCAAACCATGGTAGCAAAACTATTTTGCAAACCCCAGGATTCCATAGGATGTTGCAAGTGGAATAATCGCAGTAGAAGAGTGTAGTGCGGAAATGGCCCTAAGAGGATTTGTAGCTTGTTGGGTTCTTGCAATTCCCTGCCTGAGCACATTATCCCTTTCCCCTGAATCATGGTAGCAAACCTATTTTGGGAAGAGCTGTTCATGGTAGCAAACCTATTCTGCACCTTGGGCACCTCCTTTAAAGTTGAGACTAAAACCCAGAGTAGGTTGATCCCTTCCATTCACGTGGGAACCGCCAGATGCCACAGCTAGGAGACTAGAACAGCAATGAGGAATCATAGAATCATAGAAATCTAGAGTTGGAAGAGACCCCAGGGGACATCCAGTCCAACCCCCTGCTATGCAGGAAAACCCATCAACGCGTTCCCAACAGATGGCCATCCAGCCTCTGCTGAAAAACCTCCAAAGAAGGAGGAGACTCCACCACACTCCATGGAGGCAGCAGATTCCACTGCCGGACAGCCCTGACCGTCAGGAAGTTCTTCCTGAGGTTCAGGTGGAATCTCCTTTCCTGCAGCTTGAATCCATTGCTCCTTGTCCTGGTCTCTGGAGCAGCAGAAAACAAGCCCTCTCCTTCCTCTACGTGGACTGTATTTAAATATTTAAATATTTAAACATGGCTATCCTGTCCCCTTTTAACCGTCTCTTCTGAAGACTAAACATACCCAGCTCTCTCAGTCTATCCTCAGAGGGCTTCATGGCTTCCAGGCCTCTCACCATTTTGGAAGGTTGCTGGCACCCCATCGACAGCATCTGGGCGTACTTGCTAACCCCGTGCATTCATGAGAACTAGTTACAACTGAACTTTGCGCATTTCTCTGGTCTAGTAAGAATAACTGAATAAGTTGTTGAGGAGGAGGAGGAAGGTGGGGGATTGAGGAAATTGAAATATTGGGGTTTTTGACTCCTGGCCTACTAGGGTTGCCACATTTCATCTCACCTTTGGACGTTAGCAGCTGACCCTGTTTAATCCAGATCTTGGAAAAGTTAGTTGACAGATTGGAGACCTGAATCCAAGCAAAAAGGCAGATGGGCCTCCAAGTGCAAGTCCTCCGTTCTGCTTTCGTTAGACCTCACCCGGAAACCTGCGTCCTGCTCTGAGCATCGCAGGCCAAGAAGGATATTGAGAAGCTGGAGCATGTCCAAGGAAAGGGGACCAAGGTGGTCAAAAGTGCGGAGACCAAGCCTTGTAAGAGGTTGGCCATGGGAGCTGGGGATGTTTAGCCTGAAGAAGAGAAGAGCGACAAGTGGCATTGTTGGCGTTGGGTTCCCTCAAGTCATTTCCGACTTAGGGTGACCCTAAGGCAAACCATCATCCCCATACATTGGCTGTGCTAGCCGAGGATGATGGGAGTTATGGCTCCTGACCCCTCTGGAAGGAGAAGGCAACTCAGCAGAGAGACAGGGATGAAGTTTACGAAACGATGCCCAGTGTAGAAGAAACGGAGACAAACATTTCCCCATCTCTCATAGCATTAGGATTTGGGGGTCAGCCAATTATACGGAAGGAAAATAGATTCGGAGGAGATGAAAGCTTATTACCAGCTTCTTCGCACAATGTGTAATTAACGGATGGAGCTCTCTGCTTTCAGATGTGGCGAGGGGTTGCTGGCTCCGAAGGCTTTGAAAGGGGGATCAGACACATCCATGGAGGCGGAGGGGGGGTGAGGAGCGCTAACGGCTTTTTAAAAGCAGAGGCAGCTCTTTGGGATCTCCAGATTCAGAGGCACCGATCATGACGATGCACCAGGGTGGCTCCGCTCATGTCCTTCTTGTGGATTTCTCCAAAGCGTTTGGTTGAGCACTGTAGGAAAGGGCAGGGCATTGGATCCTATGCGGAGCTTGGGGGGGGGAGTCCCTTTGAGAACTAGAACTCCCAGTGTTACCCTGTATGTTGGGGTCCCAGGAGGGGCGCCCAAATTACCAAATAAAAACACAAGTTGGGGGAATTTAGCTGGAGCACTCTCTTGGCTAAACGAGAGGCAGGGTAGCGTTAGCAAGGATCTTTAACCCAATGTCTACGGCTTCAGGTCAGGAAGCAGGCAAGCAAGTTTAAAAGTAACAAAAATGACAGTTTTATTGAGAGACAAACAGCAAATAAAACAACACACAGACCAGCTAACTTGGAAACAGAAACAGAGAGCTTAGGGAATGGGGGATACGACACCTGGTCTCGTAGTCCTGGAGAGAAAGATGGGGTTCCGGGGAGAGAAAGCTCAGCGTGGCTGGCAGAGGGGAGCTCCTTAGACAAGCCGGCAGCAGGGCTAGATGGAAGTCCAGCGTGATCCAAAGTACTCCAAAGATGTCCCAAAAGTGGGGACCTTTTATGGGGTGGATTTTACCTACAGGCTATGTTATGTTCGGTGAGAACAAAGGAAATTTGGAGTGGAACAAAGGAGTTGGAAAAGGTCAGATTTTGCACGATGGGTTTAGCTCTTAAGACAATAGCGTGGCCAGTTCGTTAATAGCCTGACATAAAGGAATGGCTTGGCTCTTGGCTGTGTGGCTTTGTGTAGATCCGAGTTGAGGAGAGCCGGTTTGCAGGGAGGTTTTTCCCTAAAGCAACAGAGAGGCTTAAACTGCCTGCCTGAATGAGGTTTGGAATGTATAACCATTAACGGCTGCGCCCAGTATGTGCTTGTCCGGTGGACCTCTGCAAACACATGGAGTAGGGTGGCAGAGAAAGGTCAAGCAAAGGCCAAATTATTTGATATCAAAAGGATATCTAGTGCTCTCACCAGACATATCATAACTGTGATAACACCGGGACCCACCAGCCAGCGACACTAATGGGAATGCTTGTTGAGGGAGCCTGGGAGTTGTAGTCCTCCACAGGAACCTGCTTGGGCAGGTCTGGATCCAAGCCATATGGGGCTTTACAGGGGCTTTGAATTATATGCCCGGGGAGCCCTTTCAGCAAAGGAATGATATGCCCCCATAACCATCTCCAGAGAGTCAGCAGGGGGTGGTCGTTTGAGCCACATCACGTGGTTTGTGGTGCTTTCACTACGACCCTGAAGACCACCATTTGATTCCCCGCTTGGCCATGGAAACCCACTGGGTGACCTTGGGTCGCTCACACACTCTCAGCCCCCCAAAACCCTGTGATGGGTTTGCCTTAGGGTCGCCGTAGGTCAGAAACGACTTAACAGCCATATCTCCAGCTGGTCGTGCCAGCTGAATGGCAGCGTAGCCCGGAGGTTGGCCTGCCAGACCCCCAAAATAGCGATGCATTCGTTACGTACCAGAAGCATCAAACCAGAATAGGAAAATCACTGTTGTCCGCATTACGGAGGATTAAGCCGGGGAAGGGTCACCCAGTGAACTTCTCAGCTCAGCTCATCCATCCCACAGCGCTGAGCACGGGATGGCTTTGGGGTCTGAGGACTGACCCTTGGATGATCTTCCAGTTGTGCCACCTTACGCAGCCCTTGGCCTTTCCCGGATCCCCTGACCTTCCACCCCATGCCCAGCCCCCCAGCTGTCTCAACTGGCTTTCTGTCCGAACACGTGGGGCAATTGGATGACAGCAAGCTTTTCAGATTGGTGGGATCATTGATACTTAAAATCAGAACTGATGACTTCCAGATACTAAGGCCATTTCCACACTAGCCTGTTATAGTGCTATGATTCCACTTTCAACATCCTATGGAATCCTGGGGTTTGCAGTTTCGGGAGGGGCCAGCCGGCCACTCCCGGAACTGCAAACCCCAGGATTCCATAAGAGGTTGAAAGTGGAATCATCATGCTATAAGAGTGTCATGCGGAAATGTTCAAGGGGAAGTCAATCTGTGTTATTATGGCTCATTGATCATGAATGAATGTGTTTTGCATTTTTTAAAAAATAGGCTTTCTGTGCTGAGGCCCGGATACCACTCTGTCCTGGATCTGAAAAAGTGGGTTTATATCCATGAAAGCTCATGCTAAAATAAAAACCAGTTAGTTTTAAAGGTGCTGCCGTGTTCCTCCTCCCTTGACTCCTCCTTTTTGTGCTGTAAGAGCAGAGGCATATCTAGGGTGGGGCAACTGGGGCGTGTGCCCTGGGCGGCAATGCCAGGGGGGTGCAAAAAGCCATCCCCCCTACGTTGGCCTGGCCTGCCCCTGCTGCCCCTGCTGGGGTCTTCTTTGGCCTTGGGCAGTTGCAGTGGGAGAAGCAGCACCTGGGGGCACAACGTCCATGCTTGCCCTGGGTGCCGTTGAACCTGGATACGCCACTGTGCAAGAGAATAAGGCCATTTCCGCACTAGACTGTTATAGTGCCATTATTCCACTTTCAACATCCAAGGAATCCTGGGGTTTGCAGTTTAGGGAGGGGCCGGCCGGATTCCAGAGGATGTTGAAAGTGGAATAACTGCAAACCCCAGGATTCCATAGGAGGTTGAAAGTGGAATAACTGCAAACCCCAGCATTCCATAGGAGGTTGAAAGTGGAATAACTGCAAACCCCAGGATTCCATAGGAGGTTGAGAGTGGAATAACTGCAAACCCCAGGATTCCATAGGAGGTTGAAAGTGGAATAACTGTAAACCCCAGGATTCCATAGGAGGTTGAAAGTGGAATAACTGCAAACCCCAGGATTCCATAGGAGGTTGAAAGTGGAATAACTGCAAACCCCAGGATTCCATAGGATGTTGAAAGTGGAATATCTGCAAACCCCAGGATTCCATAGGAGGTTGAAAGTGGAATAACTGCAAACCCCAGGATTCCATAGGAGGTTGAAGTGGAATAACTGCAAACCCCAGGATTCCATAGGATGTTGAAAGTGGAATAACTGCAAACCCCAGGATTCCATAGGAGGTTGAAAGTGGAATAACTGCAAACCCCAGGATTCCATAGGAGGTTGAAAGTGGAATAACTGCAAACCCCAGGATTCCATAGGATGTTGAAAGTGGAATATCTGCAAACCCCAGGATTCCATAGGAGGTTGAAAGTGGAATAACTGCAAACCCCAGGATTCCATAGGATGTTGAAAGTGGAATAACTGCAAACCCCAGGATTCCATGGGAGGTTGAAAGTGGAATAACTGCAAACCCCAGGATTCCATAGGAGGCTGAAAGCGGAATAACTGCAAAGCCCAGGATTCCATAGGATGCTGAAAGCAGAATAACTGCAAAGCCCAGGATTCCATAGGAGGTTGAAAGTGGAATAATAGCACTATAGCAATCTACTGCGGAAATGGCCAAATATGGCTACTTCTTTGGAAAGCAATTTGCTGTGTTTTTGTCTTTTGGATCCCGTGTGTTGTCAGGCACACGTTCACACATTCCATCCCTGTCTCCCTCCATGCATCTCATGTGGACACTGCTCCAAAAAAGGCTGACGTGCCGTCCCTAAAGCCTTGGCCTTCAAGGTACCAGAGGACCCTTTGTTGTTTGGAACAATCCATAATGGGGACTCTCTCTTCCCTCGGAGAATGAGAAAGCGCAGAAGGGAATAAAGGAGCCCAGTGAGGAGGAGACCAGCAGCACAAAGAATAGTCCATGACCGGGTTGGGGAAAGTGTGGCCGAAGGACACACGTGGTCCCAGCCTTTTTGACCCCGGCGTGTGTGCTCCCCAAAAGTTCCCCAGTAATTCCAGACTTTAAATTCAAAACAATGCGTAAGAATCAACTCCGGCTCCTGGAAATCTCCAGAAGTGGAAAACTTGTGGATTTTGCCTCCCAATATCCTCCACTGTCCTGTTCCAAGCCACTCTGAGAATCCCAGGAATACAAATAATTTCTGGTTTCTTCCATTCCTCCACCCCCCCAGATTTACTATTTTTTAGTTTTAGTAGGAGGGGTAATCTGCAACTACTAAAAAAAAAAAAGGGGGGGGAGAGACAAGAGAAAAAGAAGCAACTATACCGTAATAATACAGATATAAAACTACAACAAAAACTAAACTGAGGCCATTTCCACACTAGATGGTTATAGCGCTATTATTCCACTTTCAACCTCCTCTGGAATCCTGGGGTTTGCAGTTTCAGGAGGGGCCTTAAAGGTTTTTAGATGAACTCAAAGGCCCCTCCCTAAACTGCAAAACCCAGGATTCCAGAGGAGGTTGAAAGTGGAATAATAGCACTATGGCCATTTCCACACTAGCCTGTTATAGCACTATGATTCCACTTTCAATATCCTATGGAATCCTGGGGTTTGCAGTTTCGGGAGGCGCCTTAAGGGCTTTTAGATGAACTCAAAGGCCTCTCCCTAAACTGCAAACCCCAGGATTCCAAAGGAGGTTGAAAGTGGAATAATAACAGTATAACAGGCTAGTGCGGAGAGGGCCTGAGTTGAACTAAATTGAGACCAGAACATGATAACACAACCCATTACAAAAAGACACATCTCTTCCACTGCGCACATCCGAACTACACTAAAAGACAAAAGAACTCTTAACCCTCCACTACAACCATAATCAAAAATAAAATTTGACTTATCTCCCATGTCTTATTCCACCATTACAGCTCTACGTTCCACTTACTAGAATTATTAATAATCATAACCACGGAATATTACATCATTAGATTTCTTATTGCTCCAAAAAAAAAATCCATAAACCGTTTCCAGTCTTTCACAAAATCCTTCAATGGATGCGCCCCAGGTTCTTAGGCGCATGTGTGCGCACTCCAGAAACCAAGAAGTCAGAACCAGTTAGAGATCTGTGACGAGCCCCTCCTTTGGAAGAAGACACAGCCGCCCTCGCAAAAGAAAAATGCCTCGGGGGGCTTCCCAGCCCCCACGACATCTCCTCTTTGCAAGGGCAGCATCGCCAAAGTTCACTCTGTCACTGCCTCTCTGCCAGGCTCTCCGTCGGTTCTGCCCCGTCGGTTCCGCTCTCCGTCGTCTTGCTGGAGAATGGCGTTGACCTCATCTCTCGCTCTCTCTCCATCTCCCGCTCTCTCTCTTTGTGCGCAAAGCTTCCAGCCCGGCTGCAAGGGAAGAAGGCAACCCTCGGTGACATGATTTTCTGCTTCCCAGAATGGGTTGCAAAAGCCACCCCCACCCCACCTTGCCTGTGCTGGCAGCAAAGGTGTGGTTGTGCTGTTGTAGAAGAAGATGGCAATTGCAAAGACCATTTCCGCACTATGCTGTTATGGGCCATTTCCGCACTAGCCTGTTATAGCGCTATGATTCCACTTTCAACATCCTCTGGAATCCTGGGGTTTGCAGTTTCGGGAGGGGCCAGCCTCTATAGAGTTGGAAGAGACCTCAAAGGGCATCCGGCCGGCCCCTCCCGAAACTGCAAACCCCAGGATTCCAGAGGAGGTTGAAAGTGGAATAATAACAGTATAACAGGCTAGTGCGGAAATGGCCACAGTGCTATTACTCCACTTTCAACCTCCTATGGAATCCTGGGGCTTGCAGTTTAGGGAGGGTCCTTTGAGTTCATCTAAAAGCCTTTAAGGCCCCTCCTGAAACCGCAAACCCCAGTATTCCATAGGAGGTTGAATGTGGAATCATCGCGCTACAACAGGCTGGTGCAGAAATGGCCATAGTGCTATTATTCCACTTTCAACCTCCTATGGAATCCTGGGGTTTGCAGTTTGGGGAGGGGCCTTTGAGTTCATCTAAAAGCCTTTAAGGCCCCTCCCGACACTGCAAACCCCAGGATTCCATAGAAGGTTGAAAGTGGAATCATAGCGCTATAACAGGCTGGTGCAGAAATGGCCATAGTGCTCTTATTCCACTTTCAACCTCATATGGAATCCTGGGGTTTGCAGTTTCGGGAGGGACCTTTAGAATTCTCAGCCAGAGAGCTCTTTGGCCTCAGAAAACTATAAATCCCAGAATTCCACAGGATATTGAAAGTGGAATAATAGCACTGCAACAGTGTAGAGCGGAAATGCCCAAAATGTGTTCTCGGAGATGCTTGAGGCCCTTCCGCACTGCACCAGTATAGGACCGTGATTGCGCTCGAACTGACATGGCAGCATTTAGTGGAATTCCGGGGTTCGTAGTTTGGGGGCCACTAGAACTCTCTGGCAGGAATTCTAACTATCCCTCCCTATACTGCCAATCTCCAAATTCCACAGGATGTTGTTATAGCAGTTGAAGTGGAGTCATAGTGCTATAATTGTAAAATGTGGAAGGTATACCCTCCAACTGTCCTGATTTGGCAGATATCACCCCAGTTTCTTTTCCACTGTTCCACTGTCTCAGCTGCTTTTAAAATGTCCCAGTTTCTCTTTCTCCTTCCTCCTTTGTCCTCAGCTTCCTTCCATTCCTGCAAACCGATGTTGGAGTGCAGAACTAGTTTATAGCCAATTAACTCAACAGTGGGGAGAGGAGAGTGTGTACTTTTGCTCCTCCTTATCTCAGTACCTAAATCCTAGTGGTTCTTTCATTAAAATAGCATTTTTGTGTGTGATTCCTCATTGTTTGTTCCCTCACTGCACCCATTATGTGGATGGTGTGGAGTTACTGACCAACAATGTCACCTTTGAATTGATAGATAGGGGTCTAGAAACCGTTGTTGCGGGCCTGAGTTCGATGTGCTTCACCAGATTTTGAACTTCAGTTCCCATCAGCCCCAGGAAGCAAGGATGATGGAAGTAGTAATTCATCCATGTCTAGAGAGCCATCCACTCCACATTGCATGGTTGCTGCCGGCACTTTAAGACCTGTATTCCAGACAGGCAAAGCTTTTTCCCCGGTGTGCATATCATCAGCAGCAAAGGGAGCTTCACCTGTCAGATTTCTGCCTGTCACACACCTGTTAAGGACACAGGATCTGGCTGACAAGGCTAAGCCACGTGGAAATGAGTGGAGCAATGAGTGAGGAAGAGGTTAAATCTCCCAGTGCTTCTTCTGATGGCCATTTCCACACTAGCCTGTTAAAGTGCTATTATTCCACTTTCAACCTCCTATGGAATCCTGTGGGATCCTTTGAGCCCCTCCCTAAAGTGCAAACCCTAGCATTCCATAGGATGTTGAAAGTGGAATCATAGCAGTATAACAGGCCAGTGCGGAAATGGCCATCATCAGAGCTCATGGGTGGCCCACCTTGCCGTGCATCTTGGGGATGGTTACTCTTTGGACCGTCATTCTCAGAATCCCCAGCCAGCGGGGCCACTGGCTCTAGGAAGCCTTCCATTTTAATCTTCTGCCTCCCAGCATAACCATAAGGGTCTCCAGACCACCCCTGAGAACCTGGGCGTGGGTGTAAAATCATAAATCGTTCCAGAGGTCGTTGGACTGCAGCTCCCAGCATCCCCCATGGTAAAGAACGAAGGGAGTTGCAGTCCAAAACATCTGGAGGGCAACATGACACCCATTCAAATTAATCTTTGCTTATTACTAATGAAGTTCCCTTAGGACAGGTGCAGGCAAGATTTCTGGACTTGCAAGACCCAGCAGCCCTTGACAGGAAATCCCAAGGCTGGGGAATGCTGGGAGATACAGTCCTATGGCATCTGGAGGACCGCATGATTCCTACCCCTGCCTTAGGAATTTGTAGACGTTTGGGATGGGCCAGGATAGAATTAAAGCCTACCTAAATCAGGTGGGAATTAACTTTAGAGTAACCTTACTTAGGATCAACCTAACAAAAACAGAAAATTGTGAAGTGCCTTCAAATCAAGTCCAACCCTTAAAGAGACCCAGTTATAGAGTTTTGTTGGCAAGATTGATTATTCAAAGGAGGCTCACCATAGCAGGGATTTGAATCCAGAATCATATTCCAGTGCTCAAAACACTACACCACCCCGGCTCTCATCAAGACATACTGTTCGGTATTTTCACATCAACTCCAATTTAGGGAAACTTATCACAGGGGTTTATTGGCAAGCCCTGGAAACCAAGAAGCCCTCAGAGGAGCAGCTGAGGGAGCTGGAGATATTCAGCCTGGAGAAGAGAAGGCTATGAGAGCCATGTTTAAATATTTGAAGGGATGTCCTATGGAAGATGGAGCAAGCTTGTTTTCTGCTGCTGCAGAGACTAGGACATGGAGCAATGGATCCAAAGAACAGGAAAAGAGATTCTATCTAAACCTTAGGAGGAACTTCCTGAGTGTAAGGCCATTTCCGCATGATGGAATGGCCGTCCCCTCCTGAAACTGCAAACCCCAGGATTCCATAGGAGGTTGAAAGTGCAATCATCACGCTATAACAGACTTGTGCGGAAATGGCCCAAGAGCAGTTTGAAAGTGGAATATGCTGCTGCCTGGGAGTCTGATGGAGTCTCCTTCTTGGGAGGTTTTTAAAGAGAGGCTGGATGGCCATCTCTTAAAGAGAATACTTGGATTGTGTCTTCCTCCATGGCGGAAGGAAGTTAAACAGGATGACCCTTGAGGTTTTTTGTTGCCTTCCTCTGAGGCTGAGAGAGTGTGATTTGCTCACCCAGGGGGTTTCCAAGACAGAGCAGGGGTCCCACCCTGCATCTCCCCGGGGACTAATCTAATGCTCCAACCACTACTCCATACGTGCCCAAGAACCAGCTAGATCTGAGAGTGCTTTCTCTTTAAGAGCTGGGGTGCGGGACCGGCTTTTATCCAGGGCCCCTTTTCCAGCCTCCATCTCACAGCTGGATAAAAGCAGGAATCTCCCAGAGTTCCCTGTTTGGGTTTCTGATGCTAGCCAGGTGGGCTTCCCTCTCTGGTTGGTTGCTCTGAAGGCGTGCACTGCGGAGAGACTCCTTCCGACTGTCTTCTGGTTTGGGGGACCCTTGCATCCATGGGGGCAGTCCTGAATCGGCTTCAGCTGCTGGTAGAAAAAGGTAAAGGGGGCCTCTTGCTGGTGGGGTTCTGCACAATGCGTTTTACGAGCATGTGCAGAGTATCTTTTCCTGCTTACTTGCTCCTGGTGGGCACACCAGGCTTGCAAAAGTCCTGCTTTGGGGAGCTACAACTCCCTGATATGCTCAGTTGGTGCAATTGCGTACCCATGGGGATTTGAGGAGTTTTGGGATAAAGTGTGGCGTACATCCAGAACAGCTTCTTTAGTTGTGTCTGACTACAGCTCCCATCATCTCCAGCCACTATGGCTAGGGGATTCTGGGAGTTGTAGTTCAAAGGGAGGAAATTTCTATGGTCTACCTAGAAGGAAGTAAGCCATAGCATTTAGGGTTTGGAGCCCACCTCTTTAGGGGAAGAAATGCCTTCATCTGGGATGTTTAGGTTCTGTATTTGACTCTAGACCAGAAGCCTACAAAAGTAGACATTGCTTCCAAATCCTTACTTTTCTTTACACTGGAATTCTGATTTCCCCCCTTTCTTTGCTCAGTGGAGTAAAAAGGCGGATGAGCCCCATCCGGGAGATCCTTTTGACTATCCTAATGATGGATATACATTTTACCATGGAAGATAATTTCTCTGGCCATATACAATTCCTGAGTGTCAGCCTCATGGCTTGCTGGGTCTTACTCCTGAGTAAATGGGCATAAAGTTGCACAGCCTGACATTAGAGATATAGAGAGCCAGTGGGGTGTAGGAGAAACCAAGGTTTTTATTCCCTGCTTGGCCGTGGGAACCCATTGGGCGACCTTGGGTGCGAGTCACACACTCTCAGCCCTAGAAAACCCCGTGATATGTTTGCTTGAGGGTTACCATAAGTTGCAAATGGCTGGAAGGCACACAAGAACAACTCTTTCTCAAAATGGCCACTTGCACGTTGAGTGAGTGGTTTCTTGTTCTTGCTGTGTGTTTTCAAGTAGTTTCTGATTTTGGTGACCCTATTATGGGGTTTTCTGGGGCTGAGAGTGTGTGACATGCCCAAGGCTACCCAGTGGGGAATTGAAACTTGATCTCCTGAATTTAGTCCAATGTTCAAACCACTGTGCTGGTCCCTGGTAAATGTTGTCCACGCTTAGCAGTATGTTCTGGACCAGATCAGGAAGGGCTCATCTCTGTTTCTAAAAGCCCGAGCATCCAACTGCAGTGTGGATCTGGTTTTTGCCTGAGGCCGGAGCACAAGTCCCTGGCTTCCAATGGGCTCCGACTTATGACCGACCGCCCTCTCCAAGGACAAGATTTCTGCTGAGGGGCTTCTCCTGGCCTTCCTCTGAGGCTGAGAGAGTGTGACTTTCCCAAGGTCACCCAGTGCACTTCCAGGACTGAGCATCACCATCGCTTTATTTATATTCCACCTTTTTCCCCGGACTGAGACTCAAAAGTTAAAAGGCAGATAAGGTAGAAAATTACAATAAAAGCACATATGGTTAAAAAAAAAAAAGAAAGGAAGGTGAGATCAAAACTTCATTAAACTAAGAGCAGAGTTAAAAGTGTGCTTTGAAACAAAGATTAAAAACAGTACCGCACCATACAAAGCCCTTCTCTCGTTAACAAACCCAAAGGTTTGCTGGAATAGAAAAGCCTTGATAAGGAAGCCGAGGGAGGGGGTTCCAAAGCCTGGGAGCAGCCACCGAGAAGGTCCTTTCCCATGTTCCCCCAAATGTCTTTGGGAAGGTGGTGGGAAAGAGAGAAGACCCTTCCCGGAAGCTCTTAAGAGCTTGGACAGGTGGGTAGGGGGAGATACAACCCTTCCAATAACCTGGTGTCCCATAATCCACATGCAACCCCCAAACCACTACACGTTGCTGGCTGTCTTCAGCTCTTATTACCGTTGCCGAATGAATAACAGCAGCAGCTTACCAAAAAGAGAGATAAAAGCTAATATCTGTGAGCCAAAGTATCTTCAAGCCTCCTCTAAAAGCAGAGCCCAGTTTTCTGACATTATAGGAGCGTTTCTTCTTTGCCCAGCAAGCAAGCAAGCTATCTTGCCTTGGAAAGTGGCCGGGCTTAATCTATTCTTGGCAAGCTAAGAAGAGGAGTGGAGCTTGGGACTGTCTGAGCCACGAGGGCACCGGCGTGTTTCTCGTAAGCTGCTGCCGTCTGGTCCCCAGAGGCTAAGCCGGATCGATGGCACCAGCGGAGGAGAGAAGGAAGGCACCGGGGCCCATTAGCTGGGCTTCGGTTGGAGGGGCTAAAAGCCTGCGGAGATTCAAAGGCGCTGGTCCAAGTCGAGCCCCAGACTTGGCCGCGCTCCCCGGGCCGGCCCATCATGATAAGGAGAAGAGCAAAGAGCTGTGATTGAGCACTCCAGATCTCCAAAGTGCTTGCAAAGGGTATCTCAGCCCTTTGCAAAACAGCCCCTGGAAATGTGGATTAATACATGCAGGGGGGTGAGGGAGCCATGGGGACGCAGAGAAAGAGGGAGGCTTCTCCCAAGAGGTTGGGTTAAATCTCAAAGGCCAGTGGCTGTTAGCGTTATTACGGACATGACTATCATTTTAATTTGTATCCTGCCTTTCTCTTAGCAATGAGACTCAATGCAGCTAACAGCATAGTTAAAAAAATATAGATTGAAACTAATATTTTATTTATATTATTTATTATTATTACCATTATTTATGTAGTACCGTCTATGTATGTGGTGCTTTATAAAACAGTCAAAAACAGGGGGTCCTGCGTGTGTATATATATATATTTACAGTGTATGTCTTTAATACATACACGCACAAGCATAAAGGGAAGGAAAGAATAAGCCAACAAGTGATTGAAGTGTGGGATTAGGACTCTGGGAGACCCCTTAGCCATGGAAGCCCACTGGGTGATTGTGGGCAGGTTACACTCTCTCAGCCTCAGAGAAAGGCCATGGCAAATCTTGTCAAGAAACCCCCCAGGAGAGGGTGGCCAGGGAGAGCCAGCACGGTTTGAATGTTGGACTAGGACTCTGTGAGTCCAGGGTGCAAATTTCCACTGGAAATCCACTGGGCGACTTTGGGCAAGTTGCATTCTCTCAGCCTCCAAAGAAAGCCACGGCAAACCCCCTCTGAATGAATCTTTCTAATCCACATTAAATAGCCTGCCCCTTCTTTCCCTTCCCAGCCGGTGAAGTTGTGATGAGAGGCGGGGAGCTGACTGATGTTTATCTCGCAGCAATCCGTAGGCATTGCCTGTTCCAGTTTTGTGCTGGGAAAGAAAGGCAAAGTGGCTTTAATGTTTCTCTGAACTCTCTGATTCAGTCCTTGAAATCTTTCTTCCAGCTTGGCATGAGAGTATTTTATTGATGCTTCTCTTCTCTCTCCCCGCCCCCTTCCCTCCTTCCAGATGGCTCCCGGAACAACTCTGCCTCCTCCACACCCAGCGGCGATATCCTGACCCCCCTGCAGATCTCCCCGGTGGCGACGCCTGACCGCCAAGCCGACCTGCCCATGGATCCCTCCCTCTGTGGCCAAAGCCTCCCGGCCTTCCTACCGGTGAAGAAAGAAGACCGGCCTCAGCCTGAAGGCGCCAGCTGCGACGCGGCCATGGGTGCCGCCACGGCCGGCCTGGTGGCCCTGAGTGAATGTGGGCAGGTCGTGATGGAACAGGCCCCTAAGACTGACCAGGGGGTCTCCAAAGGGCTTGGAGAACCTCCGGGCGTGGACACCCTCGATGCCAGGATAGTGATGGGGGAAGAGACGCGGTGCGTGGGCGAGAAGGAAGACACCGAAGGGGGTGAGCTGCAGGCTGGGCCTGCTCCACCCAAACCTGGAGCCCCGGAGGCAGAAGAAGAGGAAGAAACAAGCGATGCGGAAGGCCAGGCTCTGGAACCTGCGGCGGAGCTCCAGGCGAAGCCTCTCCATCCGACTGCAAGAGACTCGGGCAACCGGCAAGCGTGCCTCTCTCTGCCAGGCCTTCTGAAGCACAAGGAGCCAGGGGTGGCATTGGCTGCGGGGGCAGCGCCGGCGCCACCCTCATTCTCTCAGGGCGAACCCACGGCGGACGTGCCTTCCCCTTCTCCCCTGCTCGCCAAAGACCCTCCCCCGGAGCTGGCTGAGGGCCACCCCTCACCTGTCAAGCAGGCTGGCGGTGGCGTGGATCCGGAGCTGTACTTCACGGCTCCGTCCACCCCCATCCGGACTGTGTTCTCCCACCTCAGGCACCAACAGCCGCCACCGCAGCAGCAACACTCCTTTCCCAAAGAGACCCTCAGCGAGGAGCAGAACGACACGGACAACGAAGGTCTCGGCTCGCCACCCACCTCCCCCTCGGGGTCCTACATCACTGCTGAGGGGGGCAGCTGGGCTTCTTCGGGCACAGAAAGCACCTCCCCTTCCTGCTCGCCGAATCTGATAGCGGAGTCCGAAGCCCTGGAGTCACCGGGTTTGGAGAGCGAGGTGACCTTCCAGGCCCTCTCTCCTGTTGATTTAGTTCACGCTTCGTTTCCTGCCGAGGAGGATGAGGAGGATGAGGATGATGGGCAGACCACTCCTGGAGAGGACGAAGACTGGGCCTCAGAAACAGTGGCCTGTAGGCCGGTCCCTCAGAAGCCGGAACAGACGGACCCCTCTTGGCCAAACAGCGGAGAAGACTCTGAAGAGGACAAAACTGCTCTTAGCTCTGGCACCCCAACGGGCCACACAGTTTTCAAGATAGAGAACTTGCCTTCCTACCAAACTGCAAAGGAGTTGGCAGGATCCGAACCCAGCCCTTTGTCCTGTTCACTCGCTGCCTTCTCTGGCTCTCCTCCTGAGTTCTGTAGTGCGTCCGAGGAGGCTTCGAGTGTCCCTTCCGAGGCTGACTCAGCCGACACGGAACAAGCGGAGACGGCGGCTTCCTCGCCTGATGACAGGACGGAGAATACCGCAAACGACCAGATGATTTCTGCTTTGTTGCTGCCCTTCCGTGGCAGCCTCCTCTTCGAGGCAGAGTCCATGGAGATCACCCTCTTCCCCCAGGGGGAATCGGTGGGAAATGAGGCCCTTTATGGGGCCGAGGATGAGGACAGCACGTCGGCCTCCTTCCTTCATTCTCTCTCGGAAGCCTCCATCAACGAAGGCGTGGACGAGTCGTTCGCTTATGAGGATGACACCTCTCAGTCCTCCGACTCGGCCTCCTACAACGGAGAGCAGGATGAGCGTTTGTACAGCGTGGAACACTACGCCGTGGTTGCAGATGGCGCCTGTGAGGAGGATCGGTCTCCTCCCCAGGGAGAGCTGGAACCGGGACGGTCGCACTCGGGCAGCGAGAGCGAGATGGAGACCTCATCAGACGCCTACAACACAGAGGAGGAAGAAGATGCTCCTTCCGTGGGACATGAGGGGTGTCCACAAGCCGAAGGAGAACTGGAGGAGGGAGACCCCTTCCAGGATGAGTCCAGAGAGGAAGAGGCCACCCAGGAGGGGCAGATTGATGCTCAAAGCCCCGATGAGGAGGTTGCTGCCTCCGTGTTGCAAGCTGCGTCGCCACTAGAGGACGATGGCGATTCCTCTGAGATTTCAAGAGGTAGCAGTGTGTCTCTGGTTGAGCCAGGATGGGGGTCTCCTCTGGAGCAAATTCCTGGAGCGTCAGACCACAGGGAAAAAGAGAAAGAGTCTCCCAGGGAGAACGGTTCCTCGCCTGCTACTCCAGAGCCCGCGTCTCTCTCGGATGGGCCAGAGGCCCCAGAGAAAGACCTCCCTGACCCCGGAGAGTGTCTCATTGCCTGCTTCGACACGGATGAAGAAGGAGACGCCCTGCCGCCTTTGGATGATCCCGCAGGGAAACCTCAGCCAGTGGGCCAAATTGCTGAAGAATGGACAGGACAGGTTTGTCCTGGGATTGCTATCCCGTTAGGGTGGGATCCGAAACCCGTTGAGTCTGCAGAGCTGACAGCTCAGGAGGCCAGTGATGCGTCTGCTGTTGATATCAGCGCCAGGCTGAAAGAGTCTGAGGAGCGGCTGCTGGAACTCCTTGACCAAGATAGTGCCTCAGGGGAAGGTTTGGTGGAGCTTGAGGGACGTAATGGAGGGATAGTGGACTCTGAGATGGAGAAGGAGGTGGCTCCGTTTGTGTCCCTCCTGGAATCCTCCAGGGTGGCCATCTTGGAACAGCCTGAAGTGATCCGGGCCGACAGCGAGTCAACAGAGGAGTGCCTTATAGCTTGCTTTGAGTCTGAGGACGAACTTGAGGAGGCTTCATCTCTTGACCAGATGAACAACAATGAGGAGTGTGAGGCAGTGACCTTTTCTGCGGCAAAAACGGAATCTCCGACCCTCATGGGCCTAAATAATGACACACAGGAGGACATACTCACAGAGGCCAGCGAGTTCCCCTTGGAGGCCATGGTGCTTCCTGCTCAGGAAACCCCTCTGCCCCAGACGGACATTGAGGAACTCGCTGAAATCCAGAGCTGGGCCATCTGTGGGATGCAAAGAGACTCCGGTGGTCCTGAAATGGAGGTCTGTGAGGAGCCCCTCACCACCAAGGAGACACCACTTGGGGATCGTTCAGTCCCTGAACCTCTCAAAGTGTGCATGGAGACTGGCGAAGCCAAAGATTCCAACAGGAGAGAGACAGAGGCCAGTGAGGGCCACCTTGTGATAGAAACAGAGGTCCATTTTAAAGAAGCAGTTGGGGAAGAAAGCACAGAGGATGAAACAGGCAAATCAGATCAACTCGAGGAAGAGGTTCCTGCAGCCGATGACCAGCCGGAGAAGGAAGCGGCAGAAGTTCTGGAGGGGCAACAGGAGGTGCTGTCAGATGAAGGTGATGTGGATCAGAATTGGGAAACTCCCTCCGAGAAAGGGGAGGAAGCTTGGGAAGCTGAAAGTGAAGAACTCAGTGGAGCAGATTCCGTGGATGAAATCCCAGCAGTGGAGGATGCTGTTGAGTCAAAAGACCAACTTGAGAGTGAGAGCTCCACGGACAATGAGTTATTAGAATCAGAAAGCCTCATGGCCCAGGAGGTGGCCACACAACAGTTGGCCATCGAACAACAACTTAACCTGAGAGATGATAACATGAATTTGTTGCCGATACAGAGAGGTGAAGATGTTTGTGGTCCTCCTGTGGGCGAGACTGACAGTGAACCATGCTTGGCTGTGAGCCCGGAAGAGAAGACGGTGCCCAAGGAGAATGAGCTTGAGGCACTGCCCTGTGCTGCTGAGACGATGGGCCAAACTGGCCACCCTGAGCCAACTGCTGGAAAAGAAGTCACTGAGTGGCCACAGCTGCAGGGCACAAAAATCCCAGAATCCCAGGCAGCAACCAAAGATGCCAAGGTGGCCATCCCAGAGGGCCCTGAGAGGCACAGCCATGAGGAACCAGCTGTGCCTCTGCCTTCTTTGGATGACTACCATCCTTCAGATGCTATAGCTCAGGTAGCCAGACCTTCTCCGGGAAGCCCTCCTGCAGAAAACGTAGATGGCACACCTTCTTTAGACCATGCTGGTGACCTGTGCAAGCAACACCCACCGGCGCCCAAGAAGACTTTTGCTGAGGCTCTGCTTCAAGGTCTCTTGCCTGTTTTGAATGCTGAACTGACGGTGCAGGAAAAGGACCTAGACGCCTCTGTTTCTTCCACCGAGGAGCCTGAGGTCTCTCCATCCCAGTCTCTCACAGATTCCAGCTTCATCACAGCAGCTGAGGAAAGGTCTCATGAGACCATCCTGTTGGCTGCATCTCTAGACTCTGGGAGGGAAGAACTCAAGACGCCTGAGGAAACCTGGGGCAGCCCGGCCCAGGTGGTGGAGGAAAGCCTTCTTCTGGAGGACCAGCAGGCTGTTGGATTGGAGTTGGAGGACTCGGTGGCCGAGGCTGAAGAGGCCCCGGCCGAAGATGCGGCTGCACCGCTGGAGCCCTTGCCGGCAGAGGATTCCTCACCGCAGACTATGGCTGTGTGCCTGCACCACAGCGCTCTTGCGCGGGCTCCCGGCTCAGCCGCCTCCCGCCGTGCCGTGGCACAGAGGGCTGCCGCCACAGCAGCAGCGGGCAGTAGCAGCGAACAGCTCTTCTTTGCTTCAGAGGAAGAGATCTATCTGACTGAGCCCGAGGATGCTCAACCTGCTCTTTCCAGTGGAAATGAGGAAACAGATGCCACCTCTGCTGCAGAGACTCCAGCTGCTGACCAGGGCGATTCTGGAACTGTTGCCGGAGAGAGCTCGCAGGCTCCTGCTAGCCAGCTTGAACCACCTGGTGCCTTGTTGGAGACCCCTGGGAGAACAGCGGAGTCTCCAGACAACATCACGGACCAGCAGCAAATATCGAGTCTGTTGCAAGGCTCCTTTGGCAACCTGAGGGAGCCGAGAGTGGGGAGCGCTCGCCTCATGAGCAGCCAGCTGGTGGCAGAAGCCCAAAGCCTTCGTGGGAGCCTTAAGGAGAAAGTTGTGGAGAGTTCCTCTGGGGAACTCACGCCTGACTTGTCAGAAGAAGAGGATTTAGAGCCCCCATCTTCTTGCAGTGTGCCTGCCGGTCAAGACCAAGAGGAGCTGCAACCTTGCGAGGAAGTAAGAGGAGAAGAAGAGCACCTAGAGGTGGAGAGGCAAGAAGCTCCATCTGGAGCAGAGGAGACTTCCATTCCTGCCGAGGTCGTGGAGATGACTGTTAGCCAACCAGTAACTTCTCCTTCCGAAGAAAAGGACCAACCTGCCCAGGATGCTGTCTCCATCCCTGGTGAAGATGAGGGAGACGGGACGGAGTCCTCTGATGGCATCCCATCTCTCTCAGAAGACTGGTTGCTCCAGAGCCCAGAAGCTGACGTTGTAGCACAGGAGAGGACAGAGGAAGAGTTGGAAGAGACCAGGTTAGAGGACACCAGAGAGGAGCCCGTGTCTCCAAAGCTGGAGAGCGGTGAACAGGAAGAGCTAGAGGAGCAAATGCATTCCACTGATGTTGCTGCAAGAGTGGGGACTCCAACCCCTGAGCCCACCTTATTGCCCCTGGACTCCGTTATTCCTCCATCACAGGCTCCTCGGCCCTCAGAAGAACCTTCAGGAGAGCCCTTCATGGCGGTGTCTCCTTCACAGCCAGAGCAACCCGCGTCTCCCACTTTAGAGGAGATGCCCATCTCGCCCCCTCCTTCTCCGAGTTCTGAGCCCCAAGAAGTGCCTCCCGTTCTGCCCTCACCGCTGCTGCCATCCTCTCCCTTGGAGAGCCCCTTCCAAGCCCCTGCTGCTACCTCGTGGCTTCCTGCTCCCGCGGCAAGCCCCCGTGAGGACCATGCTCCTTCCAAAGAGACTCGGCTCCTCTTGCAGGACTCCAGGAAATCTCCTGCGGAAGGTGAGGCTCCCTTCCCCTCTTCACCCATTTGAACGGAGGCAGTAAATGCCTCCCACAAGCTGCTGCATGTAGAATCCCCGAGTTGGAAGAGACCCCCAAAGGGCCATCAAGTCCAACCCTCTTCTGCCATGCGGAAATACAGAATCATAGCATTCTCGACAGACAGCCATCCAGCCTCTGTTTAGAAACCTCCAAAGAAGGAAGAGACTCCACCAGACTCCACTGAGGCAGCAGCTTATCCCGCTGCTCTTAACCCCAGGAAATTCTTCCTACGGTTTAGGTAGAACGCATGTGTCAAACACAAGGCCCGCGGGCGGAATCCAGCCCACCGGGCAGTTTCATGTGGCCCTCACACCTCTCCTGCAGCTGCGGCACTCCCCCGGCTGCCAGTATTCTGAAGAGGGGCCCAGCAGCCAGCACTTGCAATCCACTTCTACTTCTGACTGCTCCTCTGTCCAAGTCTCACCATCAGACCATTGCCATGGGCTACCATGGCCATGCTCTGTGCGGCCCATGGAGAGGTACAGAAACCATAAATTACGATCAAATAGCCCCAAAACATCCAAGAAAATAAAATAAAAGTTGATGCAGAGGAAGGCAATTTAAAAACCAGGAATAATTGAAGAGGCAATTATTTAATATGATAAAAGAGTATAGATACATTTATATAGTCTTACAGATATAACTGGCCTTTTGAGGGCTACCGTAATGCTGATGTGGCCCAAGATGAAATTGAGTTTGACACCCCTGAAATCTCTTTTCCTGTTCTTTGAAGCCATTGCTCCATGTCCTAGTCTCGGGAGTAGCCAAAAACAAGCTCGCTCCATCTTCCATACGATGGCCTTGGATTGTGCCTTCTGCATGGCAGAATGGGGTTGGACTGGGGGGACCTTGGGGCTTCTTCCAACTGTAGGATTCTACAACCTAGCATCACTGTAGGACTTCATGGGGAAAGGAAAAGGTTCTTCAATCTTGATATACAGGTCTGTGCCCAGCACTCTCGCTGTAAGCCAGGTAAGTCCACCAGGGCCTCCTGGCAGACAAGAGGCCACCATTTTGCCCCCAACCAAGAATACCCTCCAACCATCCTATTTGCCCCTCCAGGTAAGAGCACCGCTTCCTAGATGACAATAATATATTCAGCAAAACAGGCCTGGACCACTTCACCAGCAAAAAAATTCCTCCTAGCCAGGTACTTGGAGCCATTGTCTGAGCCATGCTGGCTTTCAGAATGCTTGGAGCAGACTCTGAACACAGTTACTTTTTTGGACGACAGCTTCTAGAACCCTTCCTACTGGGGGACTTTTGGAGCTGTAGTCTAGAAAAGCAACTTTTCCAAAGATTTCCTCGGGAATGTGTACAGCAGAGGTGGCCAACTGTGCAAGGGGGCTAGGGGTCAATTTCCACCCCTCCAGCCCCTATGTGGGACATGCGCCCCTACTGCTCCTAAGTTCATCCACTTGTTTTGGAGTCCTTCCCAAAATGGTGACCAGAAGTACTGTGCAATCACTTCCACTTGCCATTTTGAGAAGGTTCCCAATGAAAATAGAGGGACTTGGAAGTGATGGTGTTTCATAGGTGTGTTCCAGGTGGCTTTTGATCAAAGATCATGCTGAATATTTTTAAATTGGGGGTGGGAGCTTTGGGGGATAGATGGAGGGGGGCTTCAGAGACCAAAAAAATGGGGTCCAGGGGTCTCTTGTGGCCCAATGGCATTCCAGTGGTCAAACCTGACTCGGAGGAGTTGCCCCTGACTGGAATCTTCTGTGCCCGCCATGACTCGGGGAGACGCTTGGTCCACCAGTGCTAAATCATGCTGCTGACCTCCTTCTTTCCTCAGTGCTTGAGGACTCCAGACCACCGGCACCCTCCCGGGCCGACCAGCCTCCCAGTAGCAAAGACTCCAGGGGCCGGAACCGCTTGCCTGGCAACAAAGACTCCCGGGGAAAGGACTCGGCCTCCTCGGCAGGAGAGAAGCGAGCCGACCGCGGGTCCTTCCAGCTAGAATTGAGCTCCTCCAGTGAGAGGGAGCTCTCGTACCGCTGTCCGGAGATTGAGAGCTTGAAGGAAGCGGCTGGGGCGATGCTCTTGGACGAGAAGAAGCCCCTGGTGGGGAAAAGGATCCAGGAGGCCAACCACAAAGGTGAGGACGCTGCTGCCCTTCCAGGGCTGGCTATGCATCTCCTGCTCTCCTAGGGGAGAGTGGGAAGGGTTGGGGCCAGGCTTGAGTTCCCTGTGCCTATGGGGACTGACCAAATCTCCCCATACAAGCTGGCTCCAAGTTCCAAGATCTTTGGAGAAGAGCTTCACTGGTGAGATGCAAAACATAGGGAGGCTACAGTGCCCTGCCCGGGAACTCTGCCGTGGAGTTTTCTTGCCATGTGCTTACTAAGGCTATCACAGATAAGCACAGACTAGGTGCCTTGAGTTTACTCGGTTTAATCTTCAGAAAGCTAACTTGTGGTTACTTCCTGGTTTTTAGAAGCGCCTCTTGTAGGACCAGGGGATGCAAAAACATGGTAAAGTTGCCCCCAGGGATTTAAATTAGCCCCTTAAAAATTAATAATAGCTGGTTGCCATGCTGGCTAAAAGTGCTGAGGAATTCTGTTTCCCAAAAGTAACATTTCCAAAGCTTTTCTGCATTCTGTGACTTCTTACTGTGAAACCTTACGGTCTAAGATTTTGCAGCTGAGATCCTGTCTCGGGGATGTAGGTATCTCCAGTAGCTACAGCTCCAGGTGCCATTAGTGCCCAAAATGTGTCCTGAACATGTCCAGAGGAGGGCAACCGAGATGGTCAAATTTCTGCAAACCAAGCCTTGTGGGGAATGATTGAGGGAGCTGGGGATGTTTAGCTTGGAGGAAAGAAGATGGAGAGGTGATGTGATAGCTAACATTAAATATCTGAAAGGGTGCCATGGAGAAGATGAAGCAAGCTTGTTTGCTGCGGTTCCAGGGACTAAACACGAATCAATAGATTCAAATTACAAAAAAGAGAGGTTTCACATTAGCAAACATTAGCAAGAATCTTGTTATTTCAAGAACTGTTTGAGAGTGGATTGTTTTGCAAGGTGGTGGATGCTTCATTTTTGGAGGTCTTTACTCAGAAGCTGGATGGATGGCCATTTTCAGGAGCGCTTTAGCCATATACTCCTGCATGCTGGGGGAAGGACTTTTGGAGAGCAGACTCAAATTTCTGTCTGCTGAGGTTTCTTTTTCAAAAAGAGAAAATTGCTGGCACTCCATGTTCACTTATGTTCATGTGCTGCATTTTAATAGTTGTGCTCTGATGTTCATGCACCGTACTTTCATAATTGTCATGAACTCATTTGGAATGCACCATGAGAAAAGCCAGAACAGAAGTCTTCTTAATAAAGAACCATTTTAAATAAATACTTTAGAGGAAACTGGAGTCTTTCTAGCCACTGTAGGAGATCTAGGCCAAAATATTCAGGAGAATATATGCTGCAAAGGGAGGGAGGTTGGCTTTAAAAATAGCCAGCAATCTGGGACGCTTGGAGGACTGTTTGGGAACTCGCCTCCCTTCTGTTTCGCAGGGTCTTCGAATGACTCAGAAAGCAACGAAGGCTCCATCCCCGAACTGGAAGAGCCGGAGGTTTCAGAACCGCGGACAGCTCAGACACAGGTACGCCTCCTTTGCGGAGAAGGAGGCCGACTCTAAGGCCATTTCCGCACTAGCCTGTTATAGTGCTATTGTTCCACTTCCAACATCCTATGGCATCCTGGGGTTTGCAGTTTAGGGAGGGGCCTCAAAGGCCCCCATGAAGCAACCCTCAAAAGCCCCTCTCTAAACTGAAGAGGGACCCAGTAGCCAGCACTCACGATCTACTTCTACTTCTGACTGCTCCTTTGTCCGGCTCTCAAAAGCTGTGTGGAATATTGCCATGGTAACCCACTTGGACAGAGGAGCAGTCAGAAGTAGAAGTAGATCATGAGTGCTGGCTGCTGGGCCCCTCTTCAGAATACCGGCAGCCGGGGGCCCACAGTGTGGGGATTGGGTTTGCCAGGCGGGGTGAGTGCTGTGGCTGCAGGAGAGGTGCAAGGGCCACATGAAATGGCTTGGCGGGCTGGGTTCAGCCTGCAAGCCTTGTGTTTGACACATGTGCTTCACCATATCAGATAACTGGGGAATCCTGTAAAGCAGTGGTTCTCAACCTTCCTAATGCCACAACCCTTTAATACAGTTCCTCATGTGGTGGTGACCCCCAATCACAAAATTATTTATTTATTATTTACAATGCCTCCCCCCCCAGCAAAGGCTGTCTTGCTGGCCAGGAACAGGGGAGGGGGAGTGGGCAGGGAGGGAAAGAGGAGCCGCGCATCTCCCCCGGGAAAAAACTCCAAGAACCCCCCCTCCCAGACTCTGCTTCTGCTTCACTCTCGTTTCTGCTGGGGGGGCAGTGTGGGAAAAGTTTCTAGACTGTCGACCCTGGCCAGGGGGGAGGAATCCCAGCGCCTTTGTCTTTTGCGCCAGGCTCAGCTCGCCTCCCGGAAAAGCGCTGCCTTGTGGCCCCCCCGGCCCTTCCACAGCGCCCCCCTCCATGGCAAGTGGGGAAGGGGCCGTGGTGAGGAGGGGGCCTGCCCTCCGTGCTGCTGCCGCCCCCCCCAGCTGGCCCGTCAGACAGGAGGTTCTCCCGGTAGCGGAGAAGGGGAGCAATTTCAGTCCCTTCTGAACAGGGAGCAGGAGGACGCGAGCGCGTGGCTCGCACCTGCGCACCACCACCGAGGAGGGAATGGAGCCTAAGACCATCGGAAATACGTATTTTCCGATGGTCTTAGGTGACCCCTGTGAAAGGGTCGTTCGACCCCCCAAAGGGGTTGCGACCCACAGGTTGAGAACCACTGCTGTAAAGGGTAAAGGATATGTTTGCTTCAGTGCTGCATTGCACTGTTGGAATGCTGATATCTGGACTGGCACTGTGTCGTTAAACAAACTGCTAATTTTCAGTTTACTAATATGTCCATTCTTGGACCCAAAATTGGGCAGGTTTCCCCTTCAGAAAGCAAGCCTGGCCCCTGCTGCCTTGTTGGGAAGCTTTTTGCCTTAAGGTTTTGGAAGAAATTGGAATCGTTTCCCACAATTTAGCAGACTGTTTTTCAACACTTTTCCAAATATTCTTTCTATCTCTGTTGAATCATCTGACTCAGTGGAGAGCAGCTTCCTTCTGTTCCTCTGAGCCAAAGACAAGTTTATGTTTTGTGCTACCATGATGTCGTCTGAGCTTATCTGATTTTGGATGCTAATCGGGGTTGGTCTTGTTTCATGCTTGGAAGGGAGACCCACCAGCAAATGCCAGATTGCTCCAGGTAAGGCGAGGAAAGAATTTGGCCTTGGACATGATAGCCATGTTTAAATATCTGAAGGGATGCCATGTAGAGGAAGGAGAGGGCTTGTTTTCTGCTGTTTCAGAGACCAGGACAAGGAGCAATGGATTCAAGCTGCAGGAAAGGAGATTCTACCTGAACCTCAGGAAGAACTTCCTGACAGTCAGGGCTGTCCGGCAGTGGAATCTGCTGCCTTGGAGTGTAGTGGAGTCTCCTTCTTTGGAGGTTTTTAAGGAGAGGCTGGATGGCCATCTGTCCAAGGGAGTGCTTTGAGGGTGTTCCTGCATGGCAGGGGGTTGGACTGGATGGCCCCTGGGGTCTCTTCCAACTCTACATTTCTATGATTCTATGAGTCTGGGAGGAGCGTGGCTGCCAAGTCAAGTAGACTCTCCTGGGTGGGATGATGCTCTCAAGGGGCTGTCCGGTTCAGGAATAAGGCCAGTTCTTGGGTTCCTGCAAATGTTGTTCAACCATCCTTCTTGCACCTTCCAGGCACAGCTGACCCACTCCCTGGGAACTGGCGAAGAGTCCATCAGCAAAGCAAAACAGAGTCGGAGTGAGAAGAAGGCACGGAAGGTGAGTTCTAGAGCAGGGAGAACAACCAGAAGCCCTCACCTCAAGCCTTCCTGCCATCTTTGCCTTATCCCAGTTTACTCTCCCAGACAATAAGCTTGAGCTGTGATAGCCTCCCAGGAGAGAGAATTGTTGGCAGGGTTCATGAATAAAGGAAATGGCTGAAGATGCCCAAAAGAGGCCTGGAAACTATGAAGTGCCCTCTAAGGAGTGGCTCGGGAAGCTGGGTGCGCTTAGCCTTGAGAAGGCTAAGAGGGAACATGAGAGCCATGGAGGGATGTCAGATGGAGAGCGGAGCAAGCCTGTTTTCTACTGCTCCAGACACTAGGACATGGAGCAATGGATTTAATCCCCAGGAAAAGAGATTCCAGCTAAACATTAGGAAGAACCTCACTCTCAGGAAGTTTGACGGTGGAATATGATGGCTCAGAGTATGATGGAGTCTCTTTCATCAGAGATTTTTCAACAGAAGCTGGATGGTCATCTGTTGGGACTGCTTTGGTTGCGTCTTCCTGAATGGCAGAAGGGGGTTGGACTGGATGGCCTTTGAGGTCTCTTCCAGCTTTATAATTTGATGGAGAGATATCTTGGGATGCGATGCAGGGATAGTTTATTACTAAAAAGTCTTGTGTGTTTTTGCTTATACCTACTTTACATCCTTCTTCAGTAGGGCTGTAAAAAATAAAGAACTGACACATAAAATACATGTATGCAATCAACGGAAAAGAACAAATATTATTCAAATAATGTACAGAGCATGGATGAGCAAAGTGTGATCCAAGGGCCACATGTGGAGCTATTTTTCTGGCTCCCACCCCCCCCCTTGTGGGTCAAAAACATATTTTTGGGATATGGAGGGAGTTAGGGTCTCCAAAAACTCCTGGGAGGCTACTGTGGGCTCCAAGGTTCACAGAGTTACTCACCCCTGAAATCAAGCCTCAGCGTTCTTATTTGGAGGAAAAGGTCTGCAGACATTTCTCCGAAAGAGTCCCTGATTCGCCTTAACTGGTGTCTCAAAAATGGATGAGTGCCGTGGACTGCATTCTGCCCCTTGGAGATGTTGCTGGGAGCGCGTCGGTCGTGTCCAAGGACACTCCTGTCTCACTCTGAATTAGATCACCAGTTTCTCACAACCTGGCATCCCTTCTCTTCTCCTTCTCTTCCAGGCCATGTCCAAACTGGGTCTGCGGCAAATTCACGGGGTCACGAGGATCACCATTCGCAAATCCAAGAACATCTTGTTTGTCATCACCAAGCCTGATGTCTTCAAAAGCCCAGCATCCGACATCTACATTGTCTTTGGAGAAGCCAAGGTGAGCTGCTGGCAGTGGTGCGTCTGTGGGGGAAGATGTCCAGGTGGGTCGCTTTTGGGGGTCCTTGGATCTTGGGAGTTTGCACACCAGGGCTGGCATCCTTTGGCACGTGCGTACGTAAGTTTCCACTAGGCCTACACGTGTGTCATGAGCCCGGCTGAGCTCGCTGCCGACTCAGACGGGGACTCTGATGCAGTAGACTGGGACTCCCCGCCGGGGGATCCCCGGGAGGGCGAGGGGCCCCCGACAGAGGCGCAGGATGAGCCTGCCGGCGCCCACGAGCTCATCAGAGGTTGCGGCCCCTGACTCCAGTCCGGAGTTTGCAGCAGCCCCTGACTCCAGCCCAGAGGCGACTGCTGGCCCTCCTCCCACGAAAGAGGCCATTTGCTGGTCCCAGCGAAAGCGGCTGATGGCTGAGGGCTCCCAGCTGTGAGCCCAGCCCCAAGGACTCCCAATCAGCCTCAGCTGGGCTAGGGTCTACTTAAGGCAGATGCTGGGAGGGAAGGGCCATGGAGCAACAACCATCAGTCTTCCGTGTCTGCGTCCCGTGACTGCGTCCCTGCCCCACCTTCTTGGTGGCCGAGCTCCTTGCCTTTGAGTTGGGTGACGTAATCCTGTATTTGCTTTAGGACTTTGTTTTGCACTCTTGGGACTTCCTTAGTGCCCGTGGCGGCTGTGGGGTGCTGTAACCCCTTGTTTACTTTGCTACCCGCTATTAAACGCCGTCCAGCCCCAGCCGCTTGCCCCGCATCTGCTTGGCCTCCACCAGCCACTGACAACATGTCCTCTTTGGGGTGATGTGGAGGTTGGTATTCTCCCTCCTGGGCAGCCATTCCATGCCTTATGGGGAGCAGGAATGACTGGAGAAGCATTTTGCTGTGTCCCCACAGATGCAAAATGCCAAATGCAAAATGATTATAGAGAGCACAGAGAATGTTCTGGTGATGATATACGGTCAGCTCTCTGTATCCATGGGTTCTGCATTCACAGAGTCAACCAATATTTTCCGAAAAATATTTAGAAAAAAGGTTTCAAAAAACAAGCCTTGATTTTGCCATGCACTGAGACAACGCTGGTGTTCAGACATACCCTACTGTCGCCTCCAGCCATTTCACAGATTCTCAGGCTCTCTCCGGCACTTGTTTGAATTGTTCCCCATTTTATGTAAGGGATGGCGTTTTGCTACACCACTGTATATAATGGGACTTGAGCATCCATGGATTTTGGTACCCATGGGGTGTCCTGGAACCAAAACCCAGCAGATACCCACTGAAATCATTTCAGGTCTGCTATGCAGACAAAGCCATCCATTTGTCCAGTTTTGCTTGCTCTCCTCCAGGCACGAATGACCGTGGATGAGGGAGTTCAGAGGCTGGACAATAAGTCCAGGGGGTTATCAACAAGACAGCACTGAATTAAAAGCCCATCACAGGCAGTTCCGGAAAGTCTGCCCCCTCTTGAAAAGTTCTGACTACTGTCTGGCTTCCTTCTTGGAGGCTGAAAAAGTGCTTACTCTGGTATATGCTGGGCTCCTGTGTGGTTGGCAGGATCCACTCTGAAGTGGACGTTGGGGGGCTTTCTTGTGGCTCATTCCAAGCAGCCCATCATTCTCTGCTCCAAGACCTTCTCCAATTTGGGAGAGACTGGTCCTCAGGGGTCTTTTTTCCTACCCCCTTTCTCCTTCCACAGATTGAAGACCTCTCCCAGCAGGTCCACAAAGCGGCAGCGGAGAAGTTCAAGGTCCCCGTGGAGCACTCGCCTTTGATCACGGAGACGGCCCCGACGCTCACGATCAAGGAGGAGAGCGAGGAGGAAGAAGAGGTAAGGGCTGCCCTCAAAGAAAGAAGCACCAGGCCTCTAAACGCTCCAGAGAAGAAAACCAGGACATGTGCCGAGTCAGTTCTGTAGAGGATCTATATAAAACATCAACAATTCAGTAGCGTTGTAGTCCAAAAACCTGTCTAATTGTTCTTGGGTTGGTCTGGATGGACCAGTCCAGCTATGGCTACAGCAGCAGGTCTCCAGACGTCTCCATCATTGCTGATGATCACAGGGAAAGTGTTCTTGAGAGGAGGCCACCCAACCTCTGTTTAGAACTTCCATTGTCCACCATTATCTGACGGAATCCATTCTGCTAATGAAAAGTGGTTGCCCCCAGGAGATTCTTCCAGATGCTTAGCCCAAATCTCCCTTTTTGTAATCTGAGAATCTCCTCGTTGGGATTTTGTGTGGCAATCCCCCACTTTTGGTGCTCATCCAGCAGTGGCTTTCAGACCTCCTCCTCATTCCTTCTTTCTCCCCCTGGTTCTTCTTCATGGCTTCTCCTCCTCCTTGTGTCTTCCTCCCTTTGTTACTACTACTTCATTATTTCATCATCTTCTCTCTTTCCTGTTCTTCCTCCTCCTTCCTTGCTTCTCCTTCTCTTCCTCCTTGTATCTCCTTCTCTCTTTTTTGTTCCTACTCCTTCCTTGTTTCTTCTGCTTCTTCTCCCTTGTTGCTCCTCCTTCCTTCTTTCTTGTTTCTCCCTCTCATCCTCCTCGTTTCCTTCCTTCCCATCTCATCTTCATTCTCATCTTCTCAACCTCCTCGTTTCCCTCATTCTCTTTCTCCTTCCTCATCTCTTCTCCTTTGTTTCTCTTCCTTGTCCAATGTCTTCCTTTCCTTCCACCTCCTTTTCTGTTTCTCCTTCTCTGGTCTTCCTTATCCATCTTCTTCTCATTTCCTCCTCCTCGTTTCCAAGGCTTAACCATTGGCCCCACAGCAGATAGGGCCTGCTGGGTTGTTGTTGTTGCTACTACAGAGTGAGACAAATATGAGGATAGTCCTGTTGGCGGGATTTGGGTCTCCATCCACTTCCCTGCTTCTCCTTCTCTTCTCCAGGTTGACGAAACCGGTCTGGAGGTGAGAGATATCGAGCTGGTCATGGCTCAGGCGAACGTGTCGCGTCCCAAAGCCGTGCGGGCCCTCCGGCACAACAACAACGATATCGTGAATGCCATCATGGTGAGTCACTGGCTGGGAGGTGGTCTCGGGGCAACTTGGGGCCATGGGATGGAATGACTTGCAGATGAAACGTCCTGATGAACTCTTTCTCCGTTGATGGCACCAAGGAGAGAACATCTCTGCCCAGGGATGGGCAAAATGTAGCCCACAGGCCACATGTGGCCATCCAGGCTAGTAGAAATGGCCTCCCAGTGTTCTTACCAGCTTGGCCAGTGGGATTTTGGAAGCCCAAGTCTAAACATTTGGAGGACCAGCGACCTAGAAGAGCTTCCCTTCTGGGCCAGGAAGCCCTTTAGACCACATAGTCTACCATAGAGGAGGAGATGGGTGTGAAGAAAGGTTGACCTTCCCAACACAACCTGCCTTTCCCAGGTCTCTCCATGGAATTCTTGCAGTCCTTCAGTCAGGGTTCAAAACTTTTTGGGACTGTAATACGAGGACAAGTCCTTTTGCCCTTGTGATTGACCTATAGGTATGTTGGCCCAGACTCCCATTGTGACCTGTGGCTCTGCTGGCTCAGGATGATGGGAGTTGTAATCCAACATTCCTGGTTGGTGCAGGTTGTAGGGGAGGCGGTGCCAAGTTGTACAGGAACCTTCTCCAAGCTGGTGCCCTCTTGGCATGTCATACTCTTACTTTCGTTTCCTTCCATTAGCCATATTGGCTGATGGGAGATGTAGTCCAAAATATCCAGAAGGTGTCAGGTCGGAGTAATCCAACCAAGGGCTTGTAGGCTGAGAGCCTTTGAGAATGCTACATAGGGGTTATGGGAATGTTGGAGTTCAGACACACACAGCCTTTGGTGGTAGTTATTCAAGGATGGTGGTGTCCAGTGGTGGGACCAGACACATAAAATCTCACACAGGAACTGTGAGGACATCTAGAAGGTCCTCACATTTGATACCATGGCAATGGGACAGGTGGAGGTCCTCCTCTTGGGCGGCGGAAGCAGGGGTAGCTAGAAGCCTTAACAAGCTCCTTAAAGCTATCCAAAATCTGGCATGAATCCACTGCCCCACTGGCATAGGAGTTAGCAGATGCTGCTGCTGGTTTATATCTGATATTGGGAAACACAAGATGGAGGGTGCAGGTGCCCTCATTTCCTACCGATGGGTGTCCCAGTAGGAAATCTAATTGGGTGCAACAGGAACAAAAGGGTGGTCCACAGGGACTTTTGGTTCTTGACCATTCCTGCAGATGGGTGACAATTCCATCGAACGTGCTTTGCAGGAGCGTGATCTGCGGCTTCTCTCTTTCTCGCCCCTTTGCAACCCTGACCTGTCTTCCTCTCTTTCTTTTAGGAGCTGACTATGTAGCGATGGCTGGCGGGCCCACCCAGCCTCTGCCCCACCCTTCTGTATAGATGCACAGTCACCCATATCCAATACAGCTGTTGTATGTTAGGACTGCCGATAATTAGTCCCGACTATTCTGCATTGATAATGCTGCTCAATAAACGGTATATTCACTTGAACTGCAGCCTGGCTTCCGAGTCTTCCCTTGGTGGGATTCTGAGTGCGGGAACTTGGAATTGGTATGCAGCGACGACACAGTTTAGCCTTGCTGGCATTCTCTGGTAATAAATGCTCTTCGTTGGACTGTCTTCATGCCTCCACCCCAAAATATAGCAGCACATGGCTATTAAGCAGGGCCATGAAGCCAAAGATTAGTGACTTATTTCCTGGGGAAAAGTAGAAAGGGAAGGGAGAAGAGTTGTTCTCAATCTCCCCCCTCCCCACTAGCACACCACAACTCTTCTCCTACTGGTCTCCAAAGATGGATTTGACTCTTAATTGGGTAAGAATCATTCTTTGCCTGTGTGGGGTTCAATAGGCCTTCAGAATGTGAAAAAAGCAATAAAAAACTAAGCAGGACCAGTCCTGGTTGTTACTTGGATGGGAGACCACCAATGAGTACCAGGTGCTTGCAATATTTCAGAGGAAGGAACTGATGAAATTACTTTCGAGGTTTCCTTGTCTAAGAAAAACCCATGAAACTTGTGGGGTTGCCCTAGGCCCACGGGGGACCTGACATATACAAACTGATGCAAATATGTTCACTCACATTGGCTGGGATCCTGTTGGTTACCCCCAACTAGAGTAGACTCAAAACATCAGCTATTGAATGGTGAGTCAACATATAGGTAAATCTTCCAGATAATTAAATGGAGCTACTCTGGGGGGGACTTCAATAGGCTTTGGACCATTATATGTTTGCTTGTAGGGAGTTTCTAGCCTGAACCTGCGTTCTTGCCTCATTGGCTAGCTAAATTACATGTCCCCCTTTGGCTAGAATTCAATTAGGGGCACAGACATATTTTAAGTCATGCTACGCATGCAGAGCAAAAAGTCTTCATTATGCAACAGGCACATTCTGCTAATACCAGTGGAAGGAGAATTGTGCAGACAGTGTGTTTGTTGGTGCCTTGGCTTCACAAGTTTTGTGCACAGCATCCTATGCTTTGCATTGTGTTTGTGGGTCATAGGTGTGCATTGTGAAATGGCACCTACTTATTGACGTTTATTGAGTTGCTATTCTGCATGGAGTCTGAGTGGTGTTCGTGCACAGTGTGAGGATGTTTATGCTATGCCGAGGGGGGGCTGCATTGAGGCCACAGTCTCCTCTGGGTGCCCCAAAGCTGGGAGTGGGCTTCCCCTTGGACACAGAACTCTTACTTTAAAAAAATGCTTGGCCAGCGATAGTGGCCACCTCCACTCCTCCAAGGGCTTGCTCCTGCCGGAGGTTTCTGGATGGAGGGCAAGGGCAGGAGTGTATTTTTCTGCACCCACACACAAAGGGACCAACACGATGTCCCACACACACACACATTCTGGCCCCCCGGGGGTACCTGCTGCCTTTTCCCCATCTCATTACAGGAAACAAATTCACCACTTTGCTGCAAAGCATGTGGCTGTTTGCTGAGAGGGAGAATTCCAGCGCTTTCTCCTCTTGAAAAAGCCAGAAAGTGCTGAGCCTGCATTGCCTGGCTTGGGCTGCTCAAGCAGACATTTTGATGGGTGGGAGGCCACCCTGGGTGAAAGGGGCACCCTTTGTCTTCCTCTCTTGCCATGAAAGGAGGGGGTGGCCCCTGTGGCCCTCCAGCCGGTTGGGGCTTATCATTCCCAGAAGCCCTGGGAAGCACAGCCAGGGGTGACGAATTTATGGGAATTAAAGGCCACAAATGCAGGGGTGGGGAGGCACAGTGATCCACCCCTGATCTAGGCTCAGACAGGAGGTGGGAGCAGGGCAATTTCAAGAGGGAAAATGACAAGCTGGAGGGGGAACAAAATGATCAAAGGCTTGGAAACTGCGAAAACCTATGAGGAACTCAGGAGGGGACATGAAGGCCATGTTTAAACATCTGAAAGGATGTCACCTGGAAGATGGAGCAAGCTCGTTTTCTGTTGCTCTAGAGACTAGGAAACAGCAACGGCTTCAAACTACACGAAAAGAGATTCCCCCTAAACCTTAGGAAGAATGTTTTGACGGTAAGAGCAGTTTGACAGTGGAATTTGCTGCCCGGGAGTGTGATGGAGTCTCCTTCTTTGGAGGTTTTTAAACAGGGGCTAGGTGGCCATCTGTCGGGAGTGCTTTGCATGGCAGAATGAGGTTGGACTTGTTGACCTTAGGGTCCCTTCCAACTCCAGGATTCCATCCAACTGTTGCTGGACTGAACTGCCCAGCTTCTCAGAGATGTTGCCAGAAAATCACTCTCACCAGTGGCTAGGCTGGCCAGGGACCACTGGGAATGACAGGCCAACATTTTCCAGAGGGCTGCAAGAGAACCAACCACTCCTAGCTCGGACTGTTGTCACGTGCCTTCAGGTTGGTTTACCTGGCAAGATTTATTTTTCAGAGACCTGCCCTGGCATTCCTCTGAGGCCGAGAGAGCAGGACTTGGAGCCCTGGTCTCTGACAATCTTACTCCAATACACACACCACTCCATCTCGGCGGCTCTTAAGATTTCTTCCGAGGAGGTTTGCAATGACCTTCCTTGGAGGTTGAGACAGTGGGACTTACCCCAGGACGCCTAGTGGGTTTCTGCGGCTGAGAGGGATTCGAACTCTAATCTGTCAGAGTCCTCAAACCACCAAACCACTCTGGCTGTCTTCTGTCCTTAGGCGATCATTTTGCAATTCTCTAATCACCTTGGTGATAAGTTTTTCATAAGTTCTCCACATGTACCCTCTGGCACTGCCCTCCTCAACAGCCTCTTGGGGCCAAAGGGCCGGCTGGTGCTGCCTCCTTTTTTTGGCTACAACCTCTAGCAGGGGAGGTGGAGGAGCCCGTTTCTGACTCCGTGGCAGGCCGCTCTAACCCAGTTTTTAAAATTGCAAGCAAATGTCACAAATTGGCACAACAAGTTGGTTTTGGGGGCGTTCGGGGGGAAGTTTTAACTGGAACGATTCACAATTTGAGAGTAAGAGAGACTCCCGAGTTTTGTTCCAAACTGGGGGGTGGGGTAATCATATATAAAATTATTGCCTCATGATTTTTGTACTTTTTGTCTACTTGGTGCAGCATATTGAGTAAAAAGATTTCAGGCGTAATTGGGATTTCTATCTGTAGTGTGTCCATCATCATTTTATGTACTTTTTTCCAGTAATTTTTTGCTTTATGATTTTTTTTTGTGCATTTTATTTGGGATAACAATATAGAAATAAAATCGAAAAAAGTTGATCTAACAAGGGGAGGGAGGAAGGATAAGGATTGTGAGGGATAAATATTAGGATATGTATATACAAGTTAAGCGTTTTTTTTAGTTTAAAAATGTGAAAAATTTATAGACTTATGATTTTGTTTTTTGTAATGTATTAATTTCTCTTTTTAATAAATAAATAAATAAAAAGAAAAGAAAAAACAAATTGGGGGTGGGGAATGTGAGAGCTGCGTTGGGGGGGGCACATGAAGCCAATAAGCTTTAGTTCCCTTCTTGCCCTATAATCTGCCCCACTTGGATCAGGAGTAGAAATCATGCAGCTCTCCAGATGTTGTTGGACTGCAACTCCCAGCATGCCTCATCCTTGGCAATGGTGGCTAGGGCTGCTGGGAGCTGTAATCCAAAAGCATACAGAGGGAGACAATTCCCCCCACCCTGCACTTCCCTGGCCCCTTTGAAGGACAGGGCAGGAATAAAATGATCTGATTTTGGGCATCCAAGGCCAGGTAGCTACAAATAGTTTTCATAGAATCCTAGGAACCGCATCCAATTGAGACTGGAATGGGTGGATAAACAAAGACACAAAGCATTTTTTAGTACTTTCTCATGAATGTGCATGCCACACGTCTGCACAGACAAGCTCCCCGCTATCCCATGTTGTGCAACTGAGCCTCACAGACCAGGACAGCAGCAGTTCTGGCTGGCCGTTCCACTCCCATGCTGGAGCCTTGGAGAGGTAAAGCTGACGGCGAGTTCAAAAGCAAAAGCATACCTCCGCTTACAAAGCCTCTGACAGCAAAACTCTTCTTTTGCAAAATCTTTTTATGCCTGCCCAGCCTCCCTACCCTTTTTCCCTGTCCTATTTCTAGTGGGATGTTTTCTTAGCAGCATCAGCACTGGGAGGATGGTGAAGCAGGGCTGGAATAACAGACTGATCAATGTTGGGTTGCAGCAGTGTGCCTATAGTAAACAATGCAATAAAGCTTCAGTTGGGAAAGTGTGGGATTCTAGTCCAGCTGATCCTACTACTGCCCTGCCTGCCCGCCAACAACAGGCAGGCTAAACAGCAGCTGCCATCAGCATCTCTTACTGAACACGTCTGAAAAACAAAACAGAGAAAGCAGATAAATTTAACTTGCCAATTACTATCAGCTTATTAAGGCCTGGCCACCAAAATGGCGCTCATAAGAAAATTCAAGGCTGGGGAAAGAATGGATGCATTTTGGAAGAAACCCATGGAAGCTCCAAAATGTTGAGTCTTGCTTGACCCGGCTGCTCCATTTCACACATGCATAGTGTTTGGTTTTGAATGTCTGCTCAGACATGATGAAGTGCTTTTTCTCTTTTGTGGCGCAGGAACCTCTCCTTATTCTTTCCACATTATTTCTGCCTCTGGTACCAATTTTCTGCTCATGCCCTGGAACACATCAAATTCATCATCCCTATACAAAGTCCAGGCTCTGATTCGAGCTGTGATCAGTTGTTATTCCTGCTGTGTACTGTCCCAAACTGATTCACCCCATAAGGAAGGAAAGGAGGTGTTCAGGAAAGAACGAAAGCAAAAGCAGAGTTCTTGTGTGCAAAGGTATATTTGCCTGCACCAAAACTCCATTCACAGAATATTCATCCATCATCAGAGAGAGAGAGAGAGAGAGAGAGAGAGAGAGAGAGAGAGAGAGGGAGGGAGGACACAAGGACCACCACCATAAAGAGACCTCCTCAAATGAGGATAAACCGAGCACAAACTGCCCAAGCAGCGGCTGCTCCCACCCTTCTTATTTCAGAAAGGTCTCCAGATTTGAACTGGATCTTTGGTAAACTGATTTTCAAAGAAAGCCAGGGGGACAAAGTTGAGGGAAGAATCCAAAGGAGGGTCAAAGCAAACCTGGGGAACCTTTCTCTTCCATTAATTTGGCAGGGACTAAAGACGCTGCTGGAGGGCAAGCTAATCCAAATGGATGAGGCGCAGCTGGTCCAGATTTGAAAACGAGGAAGGTGAGCATCACCTGGTCCCACCAGGAAGAGCTGGCACTACAGGCAGCAGTAGTTCCAACATGGGAACGTGCCAACGTCCTGAGGACTAGAAACTTAACAGAGACATGTGTTATGACAACTGTAGACAATTCACTGCTTGCATATTGACCAGATTGGTCTTTCCTCTCCAGCTATGGTTCTCAGCCACCAGTTCTCCAGGTGTCTTAGACTTTTTCTCTTGCCACCCCATGGCCAAAGTTCAGAGATTCTGGGAACAGAAGCCCCAAACATCTGCGGGGTGAGGATTGAGAACCATGGCTCCCCAGAGTGGGGTCTGTGCATGCTTTGCAATTATGACAGTGAGGAGATTCCAGACCCAACATTCAAGAGGCAGGACGGTACCTGCGAACAGTCAGAAAGGAACAATCATTCCCAAAGAGCCAGATATACAAAAATACCACAACTGGTTTATGCCTTCACTTTTCTTTTTTACATTATACAAATATTTCCACCATAAAAATCTTTCCATCACCTGCTTACATTTTTTGAGAGGCGCAAATATATACTTCATATAAAAAGGCACTAGAAAACCACTCCTTGAAGATTCTGGATTTGCCAAGGACATCTGGGAACATCCAATGATGGCAAAAACATACACTTTTGACTAGGGTGGGGTGGGGAGAGGCTTGTTTGGGAGGAATTCAGGTAGGCACATTGAAGCACACATGCCTGTATTTGGGAAATGTGGAGTTGGTGTACGTCACATGCTTCCCATGCCTGCTGAGCATGCAGTCCTGGCCAACTAAAAGCATATTTCAAGTTGCAAAGCCTCTTGCTGGCCCTGGAGGTTGCAAAATGGGATGGAGAGAAGCCAGACACAGTTTATTCTCTTCTGCTGCCACCTGGAGGGATGGAAAAGGGACAAACCTCGTCTGGCCTGTGTCCTGTGTGTCCCTGATGAATGCATTATTCTAAAAAGGGAAAATGACCTGGCATTTTGAGCACCCCCACCCTCAAAACTTGCCATCAACATGCAGAAAATGGTGAAGTTGAGAGCCAGAAAGAGCAAAAGACAAGAGAGAAGGGGACTGACAGGGAGGCAATCCAGGGCTCCAAGAGCCAATTTATACTCCTGAAATTCACTGTTGGGGCACCCCAAGCTCCTCCTCCTTCCCCATTAAAAACAAGTTGCTGGAAGCCCAGCTCCTGCCTCAGGGATGATGGGTGACTCAAACTATTTGGGTCCTCTTTACTGGGATCACTCAAATGCTCCCCAGCTGCAACTCTGCACTGGAAAGGGATCATTTAGGCCCCCCGAGTGAGTGAGAGACTGGAGCAAACCCGAAACACCCGAAGGGAGCTGGAATTCAGAAGAGGCCAGGGCGAACAGGACTCGGGCCAAACACCTGTGGCTACAAAATGCAGAAGGCCCCAGTCCTGCAGCTGATGGGACACCGTCCAACAGCAATGATCCTCGGACTGCATTCACACCTGTGGGTCTTTGGTCTGCCGCCATGCAATTCACCTGAGAGCAGAGGTTGAGACTCCCTTACCCAGAAATCCTCCAAAAACCGAAATATTTTGCCTGCTGCTGCCCACTTCTGCCTTTGAGGGGGCAGCTCCTCGCTTTTGTGCCTCCACCTTCAAGGTGGTAGCTGCAGTACTCCTGCCTGCTCATCCCTCAGAATGCCACCACACCTGCCACTGCAGCGGTAGAAGCCGGCCACAGAGACCGAGGTGTGAGATGGCGGGAGGTGTGGATTCACGCAGAGCGCTACACTTGGATTCCCACCATTTCACAGATCCTTTGCCTCTCTTCAGCGTCATGTCTCATACACAACACAAATAGCAAATGAACGTAAGGCAAGGGTCTCCCCAAAAGATACTGTATTTAATTTTTAATTTCTTTTAAGACTCAAAATACAGAACATGTCTGGTCCCAAGCATTTCAGGTAAGGGAGGCTCAACTTGTATCCATTCACTCATGTCTTCCTCACGTTATCAGAGCTTGGAAAAGTTACTTTTTTGGCTACCACTCAAAGAACTAGCAAAAAGGGAATTCTCCCAAGTTCCTCGTGATAGGAAAAGGACATTCTCCAGGTGTACCTCATGAAGTAATGGCTTTTGTAAGTGAGAGTAGGGATAATGTGCACACATGTACACGAAGCAGTCAATTGGGGAATCAGATCGCGTTCAAATTCCTCTCATATCATAAAATCTTTGGGACAAGGTGGCCTTGTGAAGCTTTTCTTCTGCCCAGTCTCCTGCTCAGTAAACTGTATCTGCTGTATTGACGCCACATGGCACTGTGCTGTTTATGTGAGTTGGCATCCACGAGCCTGTTCCCCACCCAAGATGTTCTGGATTGCAGCACCCATTCGTGCTGGCTAGGAATGATGGGAAAGGGACAGCCAGTGTGGAGCAGTGGTTACAAGGTTGGTAAAGGAAGTGCCGTTCTTGTATTCCACTCCCTATTGAGCCACAAAACCTACTGGGTGACTTTGGGCCATTCTCTTTCAACCAGCCTTGGGTCACTGCAGATGGGTCCCTGAAGTCCCCGGGAACCCATTGCAACAAAGAAATACAATAAAGGCATCCCAGCCCCTTATCTCATGGGTTAGGGATTAGAAAACAGTCAGAAAGTGGAATTGGATGAAAAGCAGAACCCAGTTTTTCATCAGTTCTCCTCCTCTTGCCTTCTTCCTGGAGGGAACATGGGAGAATTACAGAGGCCACAGTGACTGAAAGGGCAGGATGTTGAAAAAACAAGCTCTCAAAATGCACCTGTACCTAAAAGTGGGGCAGGGGGACCCCCCCCCAAGATGCCGAAAAACTGCTTAATTGTGATCAAACCTGGCCAACATGCGGAAGGAAGGGAGTGGCCATTCAACCTTCAATACTAACTCATCAATCATGGAAGCTTCTCCACCTTTTCCAGGAGGAGAGGTTATGAAAACAGCCTGGCACACTGGCTGGGGGATCTTGGGAGCTGTTGTTCTAAAAATCTGATTTCTCAAGCTCTGTTAGGGTCACCTTGGCAGAGGAGGGAGAGGGCTGGGAGGATAATCTATGCTCCCCCCTGCCCCCACAGGGTAGCTAAGGACCTCCAAGTGAAACACATTTGGTAGAAAGGTTAGCCAGTCATCCCTACAGCTGCCCAGCTTTTTTTTTACTTCTGACTCATAATTTTTCTCTTTAAAAAATGGGGCGCATTTTCAATGGTTGCTGCCATTTATAAAAAAAACACACGCACTCAGTATTCCCAAGTCAAAATTGCTAAAATAGCCTACAGGTCAGTTTATAGTAGCCAGCAGAGATTGTGTGGCATGAAGTACACATACAAAAATAACTGTGCATTTATATGTATAATATATACAAAATATATACATTATGTATATATCTTTTCCACTCCTTGTCCCTTAAAAACAACAATACACAAAAGGTCGACCCACCCTTCAGCTTGTTGTCGGCTCTTTCATCTGAAGAGCAATGGATGCGGTCCATACAAGGACTCCGAACAGACCCTGAATGCCCAAGTGACAGTTGCCTCAAGTGGAAGAAACCCTTGTCTTCCATCTACCGAAGACACCGGATGCCTGAAATCCAGCTCAGGCATCCAGGTCTCTCTGGACACAGTTTTTGCCAAGAGGAAAATAACTGACCGATGCCCAGAGAAAATATTCCCCCAGAACTGCTCTTGTGAAGCAAATTCCATACCCTTCAATGCCCCCAAGTAGGAATGGTAGCCCAAACTTTGCAAGAAGCCACACAACATAAAGGGGGAAACAAAGGGGGGCTGGGTTATCCTTTTTTAACATGGATAAGGAAATGCTACCACACCCTACCTGCGCTTGGGATTTGTTTGGCTAGCCTGGGGACATTGGCTTAGAAAAGGACGGTGGCGGCTTTGCTAAAAGGTGAGGTGCGCTGTCTTGCAGAAGCCGGCTGGAATTTCTCATTGCATTCCAGTTGAGTCTGCCCAAAGCAACCCAGCGGCAAGCACCAAAGCCAGAGGTAAATGGCACGTCACCCAGGCGGTTAAGGTCACCCGACCTATCTGACACATCCTGGCTGCTAAAAAAGGAAACGAAAAGGTCATTTGGCCAGGGGGAAGAAGCCAATCTCTCCCATAGACCACAGAAGCTTCAGCTTCACAACCAAGGCCACCTTCTGGTTTCACTCAGAAATGTTATGACAAACACTTGTAATATTAAGTTATTCACATTGTGATACACTTCATGTAAAAAAACCACACACACACATACACACACACAACAAAAGGAGGGGAAATGGTCAGAAAATGTCATGTGCAAAACAGTGAAGCTGGCTGGTTGGATCCTTGCAGGTTGGGTGGCTGCCTCAGCAAGACCCATCTTTTCTTTCTCTCTCTTTCTTTTGCATTTATGGCTTCTCCAACAATTCAGCTCTGGACAAGGAAAGAGTCCTTTCCTCGCTCCTTCCAGGCCCCGCAGCCTGGTCCAGTTTCTCTCTGGTGGCTTCATCGCTCTTGCTCCTTCACAGAAGAGACTGTTGGCTACGAGCACAAGATGGACGTCAAAGAGCTGCTACTGGCAAAGGTGGGAGAAGGGGGATTCCACAGGAATTCACCCTTTTGGCTTCGGCCTGGGACAAAAATGTTGTAACAGGGCAAAAAGAGAGAGCGAGCAAAAGTGATGGAGCTGCCTCCTTTCTCTCCCGCCACTCCCATTCAGGAAGAATCGTGGTCCATGCTGCACCCAAGGGCTTCGATGTCATTGCTGATGTCCGAGATCATCCGGTCCCATTCGTCCCCCTCCGATGGCACTGACTGGTCATCCGAACTCCCTGCGGCTCCGTTGCCATTGGTGGTGGAGTTGGAGGTGGTGCTCACCGTCCGCCTGTACCTCCCAAAACTGTCTGTGATGATGCCTCGCCCGTCCTTCACACCAATGGTTTCTAGGAAGTTCTCAAAATATTGGCTGTCCTTTTCCGGGATGAACGGTCTAAGGCCTTTGGAGGGAAAGCAAGCAGGGCAGGCAGACAAAAAGATAAAGACACCACAATACAACATTTAATCCTTCCCAGGTCAAAACGAGCCTCAAAATCCAGAAAGCACTTGGAAAAGTGACCTTCTCCAGTTACAAGTTCATAAAATCATAGAGCTGGAAGAGACCACAGGGGTCATCCAGTCCAACCCCATTCTGTCATGCAGAAATATACAATCAAAGCCATCTCAACAGATGGCCATCCAGCCTCTGCTTAAAAAACTCCAAAGGAGGAGACTCTATCGCACTCCCAGGCAGCACATTCCACTGCCGGACAGCTCCGACTGTCAGGAAGTTCTTCCTGAGATTCAGGTAGAATCTCTTTTCCTGCAGCTTGAATCCACTGCTCCGTGTCCTAGTCTATGGAGCAGGAGAAAACAAGCTTGCTCCCTCATCAACATGACATCCCTTCAAATATTTGAACATGGCTGTCATGTCCCCTCTCAACCTTCTCTTCTACAGACTAAACATCCCCAGCTCCCTAAGCCATTCTTCACAGGGCTTCATGGCTTCCAGACCCTTCACCATCTTGGTTGTCCTCCTCTGGACACGTTCCAGCTTGTCAATATCCTGCTTGAAATGAGGCACCCAGAACTGGACACAGTACTCTGGGCACCCCACTTCAAGAAGGATGTTCAGAATCCCCCAGGGGCTGAGGGAGCCTGGGAACGCTAGTACAAATGTAACTTCCCCTTACTCTGCATCCAAACACTCTTTAGGAACATGGTGGCTGTTTTCCGCAGGGGAAAAAGCCACCAACTCATTCAGCGCTGTTTTGTCAGCCCACGCCACCTGCATGTTTACACACAGCTGTCTTTGGGGCTACTGTATTTAACGTGCCCAGGGGTCTTCTCCTCCTTGCCACCCCCCCAAGCCACATCCAGGGAGTACATCCATTTGGCCACTAGAGGGAGCCACGGGAACACAGAACTTACTGGGCTATAAGCTCTCCTGTTCAGACAGGTATTTCTCCAAGCAATAAAGAGAGACCCAAACACCCATTCAGTTAACACTGAGGCCATTTCCACACTAGACTGTTATAGTGCTATTATTCCCCATTCAACATCCTATGGAATCCTGGGGTGTGCAGTTTAGGGAGGGGCAAAGTGGAGTAATAGCACTATAACAGACTAGCGAGGAAATGGCCTAAGGCTTCTCACCCTCAATCCCAGCATTTTAAAACCGCTTAGCTACAGCTCTCTGAATCTCACTGAAACAGAAGTTTTGAACAGAAAAGTACATGTTGGTTGGAAAGGCTGCTGATGTCCTGTAGCTATTTTCCTTCAAGTCAAGTCTGACTTACGGAGACCCCATCCTAGAGTTTTCATGGCAAAATTGATCCAGAGGACTGGCTTATCAAAAGTGTAGTAAGTAATTTTTAAAAGGGGAGGTAAGATTATAACCACCGAGATGAAACTCAGAAGTCACTTATATGTTTTCACATACTTTTCTTTCTATTTCATGTGCTTTGTCTAACAGCCTTCTTTTTCTTTCTTACTACCTGTTTTTTTTCTTTAAAAGTAGCTATACCTTTTAATATATTTAGAAAACTTCTTAAAATAAAAAAAGAGAACATATTGGGCCACACAGATCAACAGTCTTAATCAATATAAGACACCTTTCTCTGCTCCCTCCTATTCTATGAAAGATGTGATCTCGAAGGCCTGTCTCACGGCCACATCCATGTAACAACCTGCACCCCACCAGTCCTCAGCAAAGGGGAAAATGAGGCCAGCAGCATCTTTGTGGGTCTTTTTCTGGTTATTGGTCCGCAAGGTACCAGAGGCAGCACTTCACCTAGGAGAAGAAATTTTCGACTATCCCCATAGAGCTGTCGCAGGTTGATGCAGAACTCATTCACGGACGCCCCATTCCGATACTCGTGCAAAAGCATCGCAAACTGCTGGATCTCGTGAGAGGAGAGTTTGGTTCGTAACTAGGAAAGAGGAGAGACTGGGGTGAATCACATTTCGATCAGGAGTGATTTGAGCAAAGATGAAACTGAAGACAAATAAGAGAGAGCATGTAACAGAATCTACAGGGAAAAAGGGGGAGACAAGTCTTCCAAGTCCTCTGTAGAGGGTTTTTACTTATGCTTTTGAAACAAGCCCAACAAATTTCAGCCTATGTAATTGTTTCAATGGCCTTCTTCAGAGGCTGTTTAAAAACAAATTTAAATACAAACAGCAAATTAAAAATCAGAAGCACAACAGATAATTACGATAATATCTACAAAACGCATCATAATAAATTTGTTGTTCTATATATTGCTTAAAAACCTTTATGTACCAATATAGGCAACCAGTACTAGAAATTTCTGGAGCTGAAAAATCTTTTTCCATTCACTGGGCCGACAAACAACTAAAGAACCAGACTTGAAGTTTTTTCTTTTTCTAATTATTTTACAGATGGCAAGAAAGAAACTGAGGGAAAGCAGAGTGGGTGAGGCAGCCGTTCAAGGACAAATGATGCAACTAGGCTAGAATTTAATTTTCTTCTCTTTCTTTCTTTTTTTACAGAGTGACTTTGTAATAGTGGGAGGACATCAAGTTATTAATTTAGTCCTCCAGGCATCAAAGATTTTAATTTTAAAATCCACTCTGCTTCTTTTCTCAACAGCATCTTCTCGTTGTTATTATTTCTGTCTTCTTTAATGTCTGTTGCAAAATGATGACATTCCAAAAAATGGCCTGCCAAGGATGCACCTATTTTTTTCCCCTACACTGAAGAGATACCCTCCCATATGGTTTTTAGAGAGGTCTTGTTGTTTTGCCCACTGGTTTTTAGTTGTTCTTGGGCAGGCCGGGAATGGCCGGCCATTCCAGCTCCACATGCTCCCACCTACCGTCATCATGTAGTCCTGGAGCAGCTCTGTGGCGGTGGTGCTCAGCTCACTTTCACTGGCTGTCTTGGCATGGGGAGAGGGCTGGGCCGAGAAGGAAGAAGGGGAGTTGCCGCCAGTCTCCAAGGATTCGGGGAAAGAACTGGAAATGGAGGAGAGGTCGACAGGTTACCTTTGCAAAACTGAGGGTCATCTCCAGTGCTGCAGGGGCAGCTCCTCAAACTGACATCCAGCTCCAAAACATGGAAAAGGGGGACAACTGCCTGCTCCAAATTCCCTTCTAAGGAGAGTTCTGACACATAAGGAGCTTCTTGTATCAAGAAGGGCTCTTCAGGCCTGGTGCTACCTATTCTAGGGGTGAGAAAGTGCAGCCTTTGGGTCACAGGTAACTCCTGGATCCCATTTTTAAGCCCCCTGAAGCCCCCTGGCGTTGTAGTTGCTGTTGTCGTGTGCCTTCAAGTAGTTTCTGACTTGTGGTGAACCTATCAGGGGGTTTTCTGTGAGATGCACCCAAGGTCACCCAGTGCGATTCCGTGGCCAAGTGGGGAACTGAACCCTGTTCTCCAGGGTTGTAGTCCAACACTCAAACCGTTACCAAACCAAAGACGTGATTTGGGGGCATTTTTCCACCTGAAAAGCCACACAGAGGAGCACAAAGCACCTCTAGCCCAACAGAGAAACTGAATGGCCCCCAACTACTTTTATTTTTGTCAGATACCTTCCCAAAATCACAACAAGAAGTGACACAACCTCACTTCTGGTTGCCATTTTGAGAAGGACTCTGATGAAAGTAGAAGTATTTGGGAACATTGCTGGAGGGTACAGCCTGTGGGGGTGAGACTGGGAGGAGAACAGGCCTCTGGCCCCCAGCACATTCGGCCCACTCCAAGCAGCAGCAGTTCTCTAAGGGAAGGATTGGAACCCATGGCTTCTGGAAGCAAAGCTACAACCAGAGGAGGGCAACCAAAATGGGCAAAGGCCTGGAAACCATGAAGCCCTATGAGGAGTGACTTAGGAGCTGGGAAGGTTTGGCCTGGAGAAGGTTAAGGGATGACATAATGGTCATCTCTAAATATTTGAAAGGACGTCATATGGAAGATGGGGCAAGCTTGTCTTCTGCTGTTCCACAGACCAGGACACAGAGCAACAGATTCAAAGTACAGGAAAGGAGATTCCACTTCAATGTTGTGAAGAGCTTCCTGACCCTAAGAGCTGTTTGACAGTGGTTGCTGCCTCAGAGAGCGGTGGGGTCTCTTTCTTTGGATGATTTTAGACAGAGGCTGGACAGCCATCTGTTGGGTGCGCTTTGATTAGGGATGGCAGAAGGGAGTTGGACTGCCTGGCCCAAGTGGTTCCTTTTCTGCAGCCAGACAGAGGACAAAAAGTGAAAGCTGGGGGCTTGGTGCCTTTGTAAAAAAGCAGCTGTGTTTTCAGAGGCTGTGTTAACTGAGGTATGCTTGTACTATATCTGGTGGAGAAATTAAGCTAGCATGCAGAGACCAGCACGTTTCCACCACCCCAAATTTTATATCCTTCACTCTTTAGAGCTCTCAGTATACTCACAAAGTGCTTGCTTCTGTTTCATAGGAATCTTTGACATCCACTTTTGTCGAAGAGTCATCTGCAAGGGGATATGGGAGAGAAGAGCTGAGACTGCTGTGCTTTTCTGGAAGCATTATACCGGCCCCCCTCGCCAGAGTTCAGATGGCCTCCTGCCTTTGAGCAGATATTAAAGGGGGCCTCTGATCTACCAGCCCTGTTGCAGAAAGACTGGGAAGATCCTTTGCCCTTTTGAGACCACGCAGAGGACATCTATCAGGCAGAACAGATAATACTGCCCAAAGGGCTCTCCTGGACTGATGGCAAAAAGGCTGTTCCACATGTCCAAACTAGATGAGAAGTCTGTGGGTGGAGGGGGAAGATGTCCTTCATCTCAGCCAGTTTGCCATGGGTAATTAATAGTTAATGGCCACAGGTAATTAGTAGTGCAAGAGACCTAAGTATACTGAGGTCACCAGGTCCCTCTGATGTTGGAAGCTAAGCAGGGTTGGCTGTGGTTAGTGCTTGGATAGGGGACTACCAAGGAATATCAGGCACTGTAGGCTTTACTTCAGAGAAAGGCAATGACAACCCCCCCAGAATAGTCCTTGCCTAACAAAACCCTAGGAAGTTCATGGGATTGCCCTAAGCTGATAGCTGACTTGATGGTAGGTACACAGACCCACAACTAACAGTAGTAGTTTGGACAGGACTACTCAGGCCAGGAGGACAGTTCGCTCTTGCAAGCCCAGGAGGGTGAGAATACCCTGGAACAGAAGGTAACCCATCAGCTTCTCATACCACTGTGCAGGGACAGGTGTCGGGTTGGCGTGGAGGCCCCATCGAATATTGCTCTGTCTAAGAAATCTATGGTGGACTCCGTGTAAACAATGTGGAAGACTTGGCTGAGAAGGGAGCAGAGTTCCTCGGCAGAGACCTAGAGAAGGGAGGAGGTTGAAAGAAGAAGACGACAGAGTTAGGGGTGGCCAGAGGGGTCCCTCAAGGCGCAGACTCCCCATACCCCAAAACATTTAGGAACATGACTAGAGCATCCCACTATTTTTGCGCTGAATCTTGTGCTGGGGGAAAGCTGGAATATAAATTAAACCTAGGGAGGGACGACTAAATCAGAGGCAGGATGAAGCTGGTGGCAAAATTTGGTTGCGTTCAGAGAGGAACATGTTACAGTTTAGGAAGGAAAACTAAAGCTATCTCTTCACAGTGTATGATTTCAGCAAGGCCACATATGGCCAACAACTTGCCCCTGACAAACAATGGCTGAACTGCACTAGGCCCAGAACTAAAACAAAACTAGAGTCCTGGGTCTCCTTTGGTCTTAGTACGGAGCTGGGATGTGTTCATTTAACCATCTATTCCATAGACGCTCATTTTTACTAGATTTTTTTTTTTAAAAATCATGTAATTATCATTTTTTATTTGTATTAATGTCATTTCTATCCATCTTTATAGCAAAACAAAAACAAAAAAAACCGTGCTTGAAGGAGGGAAGGAAGCCAGATTACCGAGGTGGGAGCATCTTACTTTGTTCTCCGTGGCCAGAACCACCAAGCAACACGCTTCCAGAGGGACCACTCCGCTCTCCGAGAGCGACCCCGTCATCGGCCCCTTCGAGCTTTCAGCACAAAGACTCTGGCTGGGGGAAATCCCAGGGTCCTGAGCTGAGAAAAACCGGAGACCATTAGTGGAATCAGGAAGCAAGATGACATCATCATCATCATCATCATCATCATCATCATCACCACCACCACTACCACCACCACCATCAGGCCCGGAGACTGGGCATTGTCTCTTTCTTATTTTCCTTTTTAACAGTTATATTTTTAACTGGTTTTACTGTTACTGATAGCTACGCCTGTAACTATTGTAAGACGTGAATTTTTGATCTTTTCTTTATTTTCACTTTTATAAGATGCCTTCAATCCCTGACTGGGGAAAAAGGTAGAATATTATTAATAATATACAAAGGACCACAAATCTTAAAAAAATAAAAAATAAAACAAACAAACAACAGATGTCGAGGCTCAACAAAAAATTCAAATGTCCCTTTTGCCCCCCAAGGACCTCTGAGGGGCGTTTGGTGCAATTTTGTCACATTTTTGGGACCCCTTGGGCAATTTTTAAGCCCAGGAGAGGCAACTTTTTGAACAACAGGAAACAATCAGGCAATCACTTCCTGCTTTTTTAAATAAAAACAAGTCTCTCTTGGCCTAAATGACTCAGGTGCTTCTCAAGCATGGTGAACCCACTGTAAGGCATTTTAGAGAGAAAAACAGTCTTTTTTTTTCTTCCTTTTTATACTGGGTTGGCTCTGGGGGGGTCTACACGTAGCCTGCTGCCTGCACTTTACCCTCCCCTGGACGAGATGCTCTCTGCTGTTTCTTCCAACCCTAATTTCTCTGACTCCCTTCGAGGAGCCCAGGCCCAACGCAGGCCGCTCATCCACCTGGAAGGCAGCCCTCTCTGCTGGCCCGAGCCTACCTGTTTTCAACACCACCAGGTGCAGGGAGTCGTCCCGGATGTAGGAGGCCGAGGCGATGTCATGGATGGGGACTCTGAGGATGATATCTTCGCCATCTCGCCACACCAGCTTGATGTTGTAAGCGGAGAGGCTGATCACAGCATCGTGCTCTTGGGTCAACTGGCCCGGAAGCTGATGTGCCCTCTGGGTTCCCCCAAAAAGGAGCAGGGGATTGTTTGGAGGGGCAGGGGAAAGAGAAGTCATTAACCATCACCTCTTCTCCAGAGGCAGAAAATGCTTTTTCTGAGATACATAGAACAAATAGTTCTTGTCTATCTAGTGCACAATTAGGTCAGAAGCCCCTGGATGTTCTACTTCACAGCTTGGAAATGTTATTTTGGAACAAAAGCTTTCCAAAATCCACCAACCCACCTGCCCACTAGCCATGCTTTATGGTGGATTCAGAGAGTTTTTATTTAAAAATGACTTTTCCAAGCTCAAACAAGCCCTCCCCACCCTCTGTTGAGAACCTTTGCTGGGAGACACCACGAATTATGAGTGCAAGGCAGGGATACAACTACACCATATATTTAACCAATGACATTTGTAATGGTTTAAAGCAGAGCTTTCCAACTTTTCTTGTTGGTGACACACATTTTAAACATGCATCATTTTGCGACACAGTAAATTCAGTAAGTGGAGACAGCCCCTCCACTTCAGCCTGGCCCACCACCGCCCCTGCCCTCTCCAGGGGCTTCCTTGGCCTAGGGCAATGGCAGCAGAGGGGGAAAGGCAGCCCCTCCAACCATTATGTTTGTGCGACACATGACGCACTAATGTGTCACAACACACAGTTTGGAAAGCTCTGGTTTAAGGTCTACTGGAAGCAAACCTCTCATTTGGAAGAGTTTTATTTCACTTTCATTTTACTTTATTTTCTGAATGTATACTCCTCCCCACTTTCCTGTGGATTTACTCAACCATCCAAGACTATCTACCAGATGGTTTTTCTACTCCAGAACACCAAGCCTAGCTTGTAAGCGGTTGAATAGAGTTCTGAATTCAGACGGCCACATAAGAGAACTGGAACATACCTTTGCATTGTCTATTAAATGCAGTATTTCGGTTCTGCTGGAGGGATTCAGGTACCCTGGAACAGATGTCAGTTGACCTAAATACTGGGTGACAACACAAATAAGGGTTGCACGTTATGTGCAATGTTGAATGGAGTAGGATACGATTGAAGCAACCTATGATATCTTGAACTCCAAAATCTGCAGTCTGATAATGGTTCAAAACATGAGTTAGGGAAAATCCTGACTGGGGAATCTTTTAAAATTCTCCCTTAAGTAGAATAAAATAAAACGAATGTGAGATCTAATGGAAGGAGAACTGACCTCTGCCGAAACCAAAGCTGCCAGGTGGAAGTATTAATGGTTTTCTTTTACTGTTTAAACGGTTTTAGCTTGATTATGTTGATTTTATTGTATGCAACCCTGAGATCTTTAGAGACAGGGCAGGATAGAAATATCTAAATAAATAAATGAGAAAGCTTTACATTGGTGTTGGGAATCGTTGCCCTCTGAATACTGCTGGACTACAGCGCCCATCGGACCAAGCCACCACTGCCAATGGTGAAGAATGCTGGGTGCTGCAATCCAGTGGCCTCTTGAAGGCTGCATACTCCCCCCATCTCCTCCATATAGAGCTTCTGGTCTTCTACAGATATAAACCAGGGCATAAATGGTATGTGGGACCAGCCTTAAATGGACGGGCATTTCAACCCAGAAGTCTTGAAGACAACCAAGGCCAAAAGGTTTACCTTCACTTCCTTTTCGATGTAGTCGTTCAAGAGGATGTCCGGCTCCACCCGGTCAGGCAAGGAGAGCGGCACTGTGTGGAGGGGCCTCCGTTCCGTCACCTTTTCCTGGGCCTTCTTATCCCGACCCTTTTCACCTTTTAGGAAGACGCGCTTGAAAGGGGACACGATTCCAGGCTGCAGGCAGAAAGCAAGCAGTTTAAAGAGGAGGTGTTGGTGGGGCGAGAGAGGTGGAGGTGTTTTTAGGGTCTGTTTTGGCCACCCTGGCTTATGTCCCTACAGTGATCTCATTTGTACCAAAGCAGAGGACTGTCAGATATGAATCAAATACGGCATGCTTTTTTAAAGAAAGGAGGCATTCATCAAACAGAGCACTGTGTACCCGCTTCCAACGAGCTTAACAACCATTATATTAATTGCAGCTGCTTTGTCTGTTCTTTCTCTTTTGGAGAGGCTCATTCCCCTATTCCTATAAATGTTCCCAAATGAACTGCTGATCCTTTGCCAGAAATAGGACCCTATTAATTAAGAAGAATACAGACAGCAGGTTCCTTTCTTTAAACCTCAACCCTGCCACCCTCAAACTAGGCTGGTCTAAGACGTGTCACTCTCTGACCCCACTATACACGCCGCCCGGATCTCTTGCAGACATTCCCATAAAACTGTGGGTCCCATGGGCCAGCAGCTATTTTTCTGGCATCCGAACAAGTGTGTGGATTGCTTGTGTGGTTGAGAGATTCTTGTTAAAAGGAAAACACAGAGCCCCGCTCTAGCTCCCGGTCTTTCCAGTTATGGCGCTCTGAATCAAGTCATAACCCAGCATGTGCTTCTCGAATTTCCGTCTTCTCCAAAGGACACCTACAAATTACAGAAATAGGCATGCTCATCCTTTGTGAACAGGCCTTCTCAGACTCCCAAGCCAGGAAGAGCTTTAGAAATCAACACCAGTACTTTGAACTAAGTCCAAAAAGGGACCAGCAGCCAATCCAACTGGCAAAGCTTGAGAGTTATGTGACTGTAACGCCAACTCACACTTAGCAGTTCCCCCCTTTCACAGACTGTGATTTCCAAACAGTTTTCAAAACTCCATCTATCTATCCATCCAAAAACAGTTTTTAAAAGCAGCCCCACACGGAACACTTACCCACCCACCCACCCATCCATCCTCTCAGAACTATGACCCAAGGCAGGTCATAACATGATTAAAGAACAAGTACATTTGTGACCACAACAAGCTATATTATTAAAACTACATTACAGGATAGAGCCATAGAATGGGAAGGGCCATAGTCCACACTAGGCAGGACTGTACATCTGAAGTCTTCTGGAGAGGTGGCCATCCCACCTCTGTTTTTTACGGGTCTCCAAAGTTAAGGTTAAACCCCCCCACACACACACACACTGATGGCTGCCCATTATCAAACCACTCTTACTATTCCCCACCCCTGCAGAGAGAAAAGGTTGCTGGAAAATCTAGATTGATCAGGTTTGGAGTGGGGAAAGGGTGAAGAAGAAGCCCTGGCCTCCAGTTCCCGCTTCCCAAGGGCTTACTTTCAAAATGGCAGGCAAGCTGGTGCTTTCTACCAGTTATCAAAACATAGCTCGATCTCCTTTTGTTCTCCATTAAGTTGCCGCAGTCAGAAAAGATGGAGGCGGGAGCCAAGTTGGAGAGAGTGATAAATTGAAGCTGTTCAGGGCAGGGGGAGTGAGAGCACCCCGACTAAAAATAAACTCCACAAGGAGGGCCGGAGCCAAGCACCTTCAAGCTGCTCATTGTCAGCAGAAAGTCACAACGGTGGTGGTGGTGATGGAGATCCTGCAGATGTTCTCGGTGATTCACTGAGCCAAGCATGTCAGCAACATGGTATTTCTTTTGTGCTCTCTGTCACACCTGAAGGTTCACAGAGGGGCTTTCTTGTTTAAGATGGTGATAGTTGCAACTGGACAGAGGTTCCCTTTGCTGCTGTTGAGGCATCTCCTAATAAATTCAGCGGGTTCCCCCACATTTGAGAGACTTCCACTTTAGAAGGTCCTCAGCAAGCTGACTTTGATACTCACACTGCCTGCACTTTGCTATTTGTGTCCTGAATTCTACCACTTAAAAGTGCTTCCAGAGTTTCCAGGAATTGGTGCACAATTGGCTGGGGAATTATGGGAGTTATAGTCCAACACATCTGAAGGACACTGGGTTTGGGGAGGGTGCCCCCCACTATGAGGGAAAGGGAGTCTTTCCCACAAGTGGTGGGTAGGTTGCTTCTGATGGACGTCTCAAATCTGGAAAAATTTCCCACAAGTGGTGGGTAGGTTGCTTCTGATGGACGTCTCAAACCTGGAAAAATTTCCCACAAGTGGTGGGTAGGTTGCTTCTGATGGACGTCTCAAACCTGGAAAAATTGCATTTTGGTTGCACTTTCTAATTGTTGAGGATTTAGATTACGGTCAGCCCTTCACATCCATGGATTGTGTATTTATGGATTCAGTCAACCACACCTTGAAAATATTTTAAAAAAACACGGTATGAATATAAAGAAATATTGGAGAATATTATTATATATGATAACAACTGCACGTATTGAATACGCTAAGGTATGGAAAACACAGCAAATGCCTACAATAGAACAATGGTGGGGAACCTTTATTGAAAATAAAAACGCTGACATAGTCTCTCAAAGACTGAAAGGGAAATCAGATGATGAAATTCAGAAAGAATGGCAAATTGTAGGTGATTGCTGGGTGACCTTTGATAGAACTCTATAATTCATGGTAATATGTGGAAAAATTTCATTGTGATGATTACGGCAGATATCATGAAGCAGGAATATGCTAATGGAAATGCTATGTACTAATGTGTAAAATGGCTGAAAAATGCAGTACAATGATATAACAACGTTAAGAGATTTTGGAAATGAAGTCTAGATCAGTTTGGAAGATTCAAGAAATAATTCATGTGAAATAGCAATAATAAATGGTTGTTTTAATTGTGAAACTTTAATAAAATGATATTATAAAAAAAAGAAAATATTTTAAAAAAACAACCACCCAAAAGCAAACCTTCATTTTGACTTTTTGTGTAAGGGATGCCATTTTACCACACCATTGTACATAACGGGAGTTGAGCGTCAACTGAATTGAGAAAGAAAAAAGGCTGGTATCTATGGAGGGTTCTGGAACTAAATCTCGGCAGACAGAGAAGGCCCACAGTATCACTTTATATGGCCAGACTAAGCAACAACTCTGCATGATGTGGGTCTTGCACGTCACTCTAAGAACATACAGATTGGCTGCTCTGGTCTCCATGCTGACAAGGCAGACAGCAGGAGCAACCCACTCTGCCTTTTCCTGTGTGTAAGCAACCGCACGTGACCACTCAGTTTCTCCAAGGAGAAAACTCTACTGGCCAATATGCCTTTCAAGACAAAAGTGTCCCAGGCCATGAGGATTTCCCCTGCTTTGGTGTGCTCTTCCTTTCTGGCTCTTGAGACCATAAATATCTCCAGGTCAGGAAACGGCAAGCAGGTTCAAGTTTCGTTATCAGTGAAGAGAGAGCTGCCTGAGCAAAGAGGCGTCCCACCCTGCACGTGGGTCCGTGAGCCCGGCCTTTTTCTGCAACATGTGCAAAGCTGCCTGCCAGTCCCAGAAGCACCGGCACGGACTACTGGATCCACATTTTAATTGCAAAGAGGCAAAATGCCATTTGGAAAAGTCTGGTGAGAATTCAAGGAAGAGTGCCTCATGGTCACAAAAACCTTTCTTTGGTCTTAAACACATAAGGGTTCAACCCTGCCTGCTTCTGAAGCAAGGGTGGGCGTAGGGCACCCTCTGGTCCACGTGCAGTCCTTTGGGGGTCTCAAAGGGCACCCTTTGAAGACCCCAGACCCCCTCATTTGAAAAATCATGGATGATTTTTCATCCTAAAGACCCCCTTGAAACAGCTCAGAATGCAGACATCTTGCCCCCCAATAACTTAGTTGAGTAATCTGAAATCCAATGATGTAGTAATCTGTGGTTATGATTATTAGCAATCCTATTAAGCTCAATGTACATAGATCTCTAATAGTAGAATAAGATGTGGGACATCAATTGATTTTTTTCTTTTCGTTACTGCTTGTAAAGCATTGGAGTTCTTTTGTATTTTAGTTAGGTAGCGTAGGAAGGAGGTGTTTAGAATAATTCATGAGAATTTTAGCAACAGTCTTCATTATTATGTCTTAATTTTAGTTTAGTTTAATTTAGTTTACTGTTTATGTATACTGTTATTGTTTATATATAGTTTGTTTCCTTTTCTTTTGTTCCCTTTTTCCCCTCCAAATAAATATTAAATCATTAAAAATAAGAAAAAGGAAAAGAGCAGCACTGGAGGAAAGACATGAGAATTACAGTGGCTCAGGAATGATGAGCAAAGCTGGAGAAAACAACTAGCAAATACCCTGACTCAGCTGAGGATCACCTATTACTCAACTATTCGTCATTTATCTATTTTATTTATATCCCACTCTCCTCCCAAGAGGTGGACATACAACAAATTAAAACAAAGTACAGCTAAAACCTATCAGATATACAAGTTTAAAACAATAAACAATTCTATCACATGAAAACAGTTCAAAAACACATTAAGACACAGCAAAAGGGAGAAAAGCCTGGCATATACCATTGAGAGACGGATGTGCCACAGGAATTTCAGTGCCAAAGAAACAGCTAAACCTGAACGCCTCTGTTTGTGGGTGGAAAAAGAAGAGCCTCCCATGGGAGGGAATGCAGAATCGAACAAGGATTCTGCCCTTTCTGGTTAGCCCACCAAAATCTGCCCAAAATGCAGCAGCTGCTAAGATAAGAAACTGAATTAGAGGAGGAAAAATTCCAGTAAAACTTCCGATGGGAGAAGATGGAGCATCTCCAGCACTGATTTGTGTTCTTCGCCATGTCACCGCAAAACTAGGCAAAATAACAATAACAATAATAAATATTTATATTTCCCTTTCCATCCCCAAAAAACAAAACAATTAAAAACGTACACAAAGTGAAAATAAAACCGAACTATTTACAGAATTCAAACAAACTTACGTTTCAGTAAAGAATAAAAATGCAACAGAAAAGGATCTAAAAACAACAATTAAAACAATGCAGTAATCCACAGCTCATTCTTTAAAAACTTTCTGTTTCAAAAGCCTGTCTGAATAAAAAGGTTTTAAAAGCCTGGAAGGACAACAAGAATGACCAAGGTAAGCGGGTGGACTCCCAGGTCTTGACAGTTCAGCCAAGGGCGTGACCAGTTTTAGGTTGCAAAGGGAGGCAGAGCAGGAGCTGGAGGAGAGATTGCTTCAGGTACGGGAGAGCTGGACAAATTCCTACCTCATTGTCCATGAAGTTTGTAAGCTTTTTGGTGGGGGAGAGGTTGCAAAGGCTGGTCCCAGCTCCACAGCGTCCCACCACCCCTCTCGGCCTCCCGCGCGCTACCGATCTCCGAGAGGCTGCTGGCCGATGGCTGCCATTTGCAAAGGCGGAGGCAGGCGTGGCCGCTTTTGCTCTTAAGAAAGAGTGTGAACAGGATGCAGGGCGACCACAGCTTCCTCCTGCCCGACTAGAACTCGTAACCAAGAAAACAGCGAGAGGTGCAGCTGATGACAAGAAGGAAACAGAAGGTCCCAGGAGGGAAACGAACGAGACAGCTGGCTCACCTTCCACAAAGCCCGCAAGGCAACCAAGGTGGCTTCCTCAGTGACCAGCAGACATCTGACTGGGTTGTAAACACATCTCATCCACACGTAGAACATACTAAGAGGGGACGTCACCAAAGGCTTCATTCTGCCGCTCTCGACCCATCACAGAACCACAGCGTTGGAAGGGACCAAAAGAGATGCCTCATCCCAACCCCTCGCCCTGCTGGACGACGCAGCTAAAGAACTCCCGAAAGATGGCCATCCCATCCAATGCTTGGTGACCTCAAAAGGAGGGTCCACCACGCCTCAAGGCAGCCTCTTCCACTGTCTAAAACTCCTTACAGTCAAGGTGTTCTTCCTAACGTTTAGGCGGAATCTCCTTCCTTGTAAACTGAATTCATTCATTTATATTTTAGTCTCAGAAGCAGCAGAAAACAACCTGGTTCTGTCTTCTATGTGACTTCACTTCTGGCCAGGGGTCTTGGCAACGGTGGGAGGTTGGGTGGCCGGGGGGTCCCATTACCCCCGGAAAACCTTGGGGGTACAGCTTTGAAAACAAAACAAAACTAGGTAAAAAACAAAAACAAACACCATCACCAACAAAAACTCCACTGTTTTTTGCTCCCAAATATCTCCCAAGATGGTCTAGGGGCTGTGGGGGCATTTTCACTATTGCTTCTAGGTCTCTCTGTGCCATTTTAGGCCCAGGAGAAGACCTTTTTCAAAACAGTAAGTGACCAGAAGTCCCTTTCACTTTGTTTCTGGCTTTTTAAAAAGGCCTTTCCTGGGTACAAAATGGCCCGGGGAGGCTCTGAAACGTGGTGAAAAAGAGAGGTGCCATTTTGAGGAAATAAGTAAATAAATAAATGCTTTTTGAAAACAACAACAACAACAAATCAAAACCCTGGAGGGCAAAAAAAGGTTCTTGGGGGCCACATGGAAGTGCACCATCTCCATCTCTGCTTCAAGTACTTAAAGACGGCGATCTTATCAACTCTCCATCCTCACTCCTCCAAGCTAAACACGCCTAACTCCTTAAGATGTTCCTCATAATAAGGCTTGGTTTCCAGAACTTTTCCTGAACAGTGGTGCCCAGACTGGACACAATCTTCCAGGTCTGCTCCAAAGCAAACTAGAATGATACCATTCCTATTCTCTATCTCGACACTACACTCCTGTTGATGCAACCTAGGACTTCACTGGCCTTTTTGGACCATCTCATCACACTGTTGACTTGATTTGTTATTTGCAAATTTGATAAGCACGCATCCTGTTCCAGGATCCTCATGTCAACCCCGGGGGCTGTGTGACCATGAAGGAGGCTTTGATGCTGGCTCAGAAGTAATGAAGTCGTTGGAGGTTGTCTCCTGCCCAGATATTACACAACCCTCTTTGGAGTTCCAACATTCCAAGAGAAATCTTCCAGAGATTCCCAGCTGCCAAATAAGCATCACGCTATCCTTGTAAACACTCTAGGACTATTAAATCATTTCAATGGGTGGGGTACAAGCAAACACATCGAGGTCTTCTTGATTTTCACAGGCAAGAGGGGAGATCAGCAGCCAAAGAGATTATAGTTTCATCCAGTCCAGAAACCGGACAGCCAGAAGAGAAGTCAGAGGTACCACTGCTAAGGAGAGGTTTTTCATTACAAAGTCCTCTGGGACATACAGTAGAATTGCTCAACCCTTTTTATCCCCCTTCCGAATAATCTGGAACATCTGGTGTAGGAGTGGGAATGGCACAGGGGCCAAATTTCCCTCCGTTTTCATACCAGCATAACATTGCTCTCAAATATCTCTATTTGTGTCCTTCCCAAAATGGCACCAAGAAGTGATAAGTGTCTCTTCCTGAAGCCATTTTGAGAAGGACTTCAAAAAAATAAAACCATCTGGGGAGGGCTGAGAGTGCTATGTGTGCAGGACTGGCAATGTTTTGCACTTTTGGGAGGCTCTCTGTGTGGTTTTTCAGGGAAAGCAACACCCACACCATCTTTTTAAAAAGGGTTTAGGGTTCAGGGGACTGATAGGGGCTTCAGAGGTTGCAAAAATCAGCTCCAGGGAATAGAAATAGACTGCAGACCACACATCCCTGATTTAAAGGAAAGCTGCAACACACAAGAGAACCCAGACACTGCTGACATCCAAAGAGGAAGGCTTGGGGATGGGACAGAGAAGAGAAAGCACAGGAGCAACAACATCTTTTTAGGATGTGAAACAGGATGGCGGCAATGTTGCAGAGTGGGGCTTGTGGGCATGGGAACCAAGGACCACAAGGACTCTGTCCGATGGGCCAGACATGGCAATCGGTAAGAGGAATGGGGGCCAAATGTGGCAGTCAGTGGGTGGAACGTGGTCAGAACAAGGTCTCATGGTTCTTTAAAGACTGACAGTCTTTAAAGATTGTCTCAAGACTCATCCCGCCACAATCTGCAAATTGCTCCAGTTGGAATCTGCATGGGAGTAGCTTAACTTTCTTGTATATGCTGTGATCACTTAAATTTATTTTGTTTATATCTTGTCTTTCTGCAAACAAAGACAAAAACACAACTATAATAATAATAAAAAAGTTAAACAATTAAACCATCCAAAACCTACCACAGGGTTTTGCTGGCAAGATTTGTGCAGAGGGATTTTGCCTTGGCTGTCCTCTGAGACTGAGAGAGTGTCACCTACCTAAGGCTACCCAGGGGTTTTCCATGGCCAAGCAGTGATTCAAATCCTCATCTCCAGGGTCACATCAATGTTCAAACCACTATACCATGGTAGCTCTCATGTGCTACAGGAAGATGTCACAATTGATGACCACAGCAATATGATTCTGCTTTAATTGCCATGGCTGCCTCCTAGGGACTCCCGGGATTTGTAGTTTGGAGAGCCACTCAAGCTCTCTTGCAGAGAACTGCAAAATACTCCTCCAAAAACCACAGTCTGCTGACTACAACTCTAAATACCAGGGCTCAAATCCCTGCTGGGCATGGAAACCTGCTGGGTGACCATGGGCAAGTCACATTCTCTCAGCCTCAGTAGGCAAACCCCTACTGAAAAAATCTTGCCAAGAAAACCCCATGATAGGTTTGACATAGGTCGGAAACAACTTGAAGGCACACCACCACTACCACAAAACAACAAACTGCAACTCCCACAAGTCCATAAGATTCTGCTGTGGCAGATAAAGCAGAATCACAGCATTATAACTGTAATATAATTTTAGGGCCCTCAGAGCAGCACAAGGCCCTGCCTGCTGTGCAGGATGCTCAAAACCATGCCACTTCACTCTGGAAGCAATTATGGAGAACATGGTCACAGCGGGATAATTAACAATTAAAAACCAGAAGAGAATCCCCCCAGACTTCCATATCAAGATGAGACGCAACCTGGAATGGCACAACAGAATGTTTAATAGTTTAATAACTGTGACAATGATAACGCTAACGGATTCTTGCAAAAGCAATGCCATGAGTAACAGAGTAAGTTTAGCTTTTACACTGAATAGTCCAAGCTTTGCTCCTCCCTCTCCAGACACACAGCCCTGATCTTGGCAATGGGACAGCGAAACAGACGGCCCAGCGCGGGTTAAGAGGCATTACATATATACCACATTACAGCTAGGATAATCGCAATTCAGCTTTTCCATTAGCCTGATTTGGATGCTAATCCTCTTTGAAGGGCATCGCAGCAGGAGAACCGAGCAGCGGGTTTTACCCTGCAGGTCCTTCTCTTACAAAGGAAATACATTTAACTCAAGCCCCACATCTCTTAGGTTTAACATAAAGGTGCCAATCTTTATGTTAACGGATTGCTCCGCTTGACCTGTAAAGCCATCTTCCCAGCCCCACCGAACAAATTTGAGTAGCCGGCTCCTCTACTTCTCCTCCTTTTCCAGAACCACACGGGATTTTGCAGTTGCTTCTGCTAACAATTAGCCAGTCCCGTTCTCTGCTATGACTTCCCCCTTCACACATGTCCGGCCTCATAACTTCAAATTTGTTCCCGCAAATACCATCTGGGCCATATTAGACAAACTACAGGACTGAGTTCTCTTCCAGGGAAAAACAAATCACTCCAAAAGGAAGTCTAGCATGGTTAATGTCAAAGTCTAGCCCCAAAACCTCTGCTGTGCTGCTTTCTTTTTGTATTTAAAAGGAGTATTTGGTGACAGAAGCTCCTACGCCAGCAGACAGATGTGGTCTCAGGCATTCTGAATGTGAACGGCCGCTCTTCTTTCTTACGAAACCGCACCTCATCTTGGACTGGAAGCCAAGCCCTGTGAGAACAGCTAGGATGCCGGGTACGTCTGGCATGGAGAAGAGAAGACTGAAAGGTGACATGATGTGCATTTGCGTGCCTTGATGTCTCCTGTAGACCTATGGTGACTCCATGGAATTCATAGGGTTTTCTTAGGTAAGGAATACTCAGACACACTTTTGGCAGTTACTTCCTCTGAAATATAGCCATGTTGTTTGTGTCTTCAAGTCATTTCCAACTTATGGCAATCTTAAGGCAACTGCCCTGGTGGCGCAGTGGTTAAATGCCAGTCCTGCAAGCCACAAGGTTGTAAGTTCGATCCTGACTGGCTCCAAGGCTGACTCAGCCTTCCATCCTTTTGCAGGTCGGTAAAATGAGTACCCAGCTTGTTGGGGGCATGTATAGAAATGTTTCGAAATGCATGCTATTTGTAGGTTGTTCGCCACCTCGATCCATATGGTGAGGTGGGATACAAATAAATAATAATAATAAATAATAAACTTAAGGAAAACCTGCCATGGGGTTTTCTGGGGCTGAGTGTGTGCCGTGTGCCCAAGGTCATCCAGAGGACTTCCATGGCCAAGCAAGGAATCCAACCTCTCCAGAGTCATAGTCCAATGTTCAAACCACTACATGACACTGGCTCTCAGCCTACAACACCCGACATTCCTTGCTGGTCTCCCATCCAAGTACTACCAGGGTTGATCCTACTTCGTTTCCAAGATCAGATGGGATCTGGAATTTATAGTCCCCTCAAAATATCTGAAGGGATGTCATGTAGAAAATGAAGCAAGCTTTTTTCCTTCTTCTTTTACTCCAGAGACAATGTCCCAAACCAATGGATAAAAATTACAAGAAAAGGAATTTCACCAAAACATTGAGAAGAACTTCCTAACAGTAAGAGCTGTTTGGCAGTGGAATGGACTACCCTGGACTTGTTTTCTTTGGAGGCTTTTAAACAGAGGTCAGATGGCCATCTCTTAGGAATGTTTTAGCTGTGGATTCCTGCATGGGAGAAAGGGGTTGGACTAGACATTCCTTGGTATCCCTTCCAATAGTAATTCAGCTTCTCTGGATGCCTACCAGGCGCAATGCAGCTTGTGCCAGGCCAAGACAGACAAAAGCAACTTCCTTCAACCTCCTTGTTCCCTTTGGGAGCCTATGTCCAGATTTCTGGCACGTGTGCACTGGTAGCTTGTGGAGATGAATAGTGTGAGAAAAGAGATTTCACCTAAACATTAGGAAAAAACTTCTTTACTGTAAGCGCTGTTTGACAGGGGAACACACTGGCTTGGAGCACCTTTTTGGAGATCTTTAAGCAGAGTTTGGATGGACATCTTTCAGAAGTACTTTTGTTGTGTATTCTTGCATGACAGGGGGTTGGACTCAATGGCCCGGTGGGGTCTTTTCTAGTTCTCAGATGCCATGATTCTATGATTTTGGGGTGCCCATTTTGACCCTCACGGTTCCCAAGGTCACACCTTCCTTTGATTCTAGACCTCAATCAGAGCTCGTACAGCTGACTAAGGGCCTCCTCGTGAGCAGACCACCTTTAATTAGCATTTATATAGTTCTTTAGACCACTCACATATACACATAGATTATTTCAATAATCCTAAGAACTCTGGAAAAGTTATTTTGAGCCACAACTTCCAGAATCCCCCAACCAGCAGCCCCAGTGGGAGTGGTACACTGCTCTCTCTGTATATTTGAGGATTCCATTCCAGGAACCATCGCATAAAACAGAAAACACAAATGCTCCATCCCATTATCGTCAATGGACACAACGTGTGTGTGCCGGTGTGGCCGTAGGTCTAGTGCATCCATTAACGATAATGGGACAGGAGGCTTTGTGTGACTTCGCCTTTGTGTGTGCAGAAGTTGCACCAGCACAGGGGAAAATGTGTTCCAAAAAAAAATTAACATTTCAGAACTCTAGGTTATTATCCCCAAAGTGTAAATGGGGTCATGAGAAGGCAACTGCTGACAGGGGAAAGATCTGAACTGAGGACTGCCTAAATCACAGCCAGGTTCCTTCTGTATCCACGAGTTCTGCATCAACAGATTCAAGCAACCACAGCTCAAAAGTATTTGGAAAAAAAGTTGTAAATCTTAATTTTGCAGTGCATTGAGCCCTCAGCTTGTGTGTAGACATACCCTTTTGTAGCCTCCCGCTATTTCACAGATCCTCAGGCTCTCTCCAGCACTCGTTTTGAGTTGTCCGCCATTTTATATCACGGATGCTATTCTGCTACACCATTGTATACGATGGGACTTGAGTGTCCACAAATTTTGGTTTTCATAGGTGGTCTTGGAACCAAACCACAGCAGATACAGATGGCCCGCTGTAATTTAGCTCTCCCTGCCTTGTATAAATATTTTTCCAGCCTTCTTACCCACAGATATCCTTACCATTTGCTTGTGCCTGACTCCTTTACACAACCCAAACAGATGTTTTCAAAGCTTTCTTGGTGCCCTTGCTTACTTGTAAACAGCAAACCTTGGAAGTGGCTTTGACACCCTGCTTGTAAGATAAGCCAGCAAAGTAGGGCTATATCTGCTACTTTCAGCCACAGAGCTCCCATCCCCGGAGACGTGTGCACTTTTCAATAAACAAAGCCATCTTGCACCAAGTCAGTCTCTTTATTAGCATTCATGGCACCAGGAGAATATCAGATTAAAAAAAAAAAAAGAGTTCCAAAGGCACCTTAACATATAATAAACACAAACTGAAAGCCCAATAACAAACCATTAATTAATCAATCATCTCAAGGGCAGAGGATAAGAACAGGGAAGCCTCAAATAAACTCAGAAAACTGAAATAAGGAGGTTTTTGCCTGGCACCTAAACGATTGCAAAGCCAGATATCAGGCAGCCTTCTTTGGAATAGAGCTTCCCCAATCCATCCGATCTCATCTGGTGAAGGAACACCTAGATAAAATCTTATTTGATTAAGTACATTCGATATGTATTGTGGTGGTGGTGGTGTGTGTCAAAACGTGGAAATCTGGGCCAAGCGAGGTCTATGATAGATCAGGTCTGCTTTAAATTCTCCCTTCCTGGAGAAGCAGCACCCTTCTATATTTTTACCACTCCCTGGCTCCCTCTCCACACTTACATCTCTATTCTGCTTTCCCTAAACCCACACCCTTGTAGATAATAGGGTAAAGCATATATGAGTATATCCCAATGACTGTGTCACCGGTAGTAGTGTGTGCAACTGATCCAAATTCAAGAGATACTATATCGAGATTACTCTTTTAAGAAGGTATAATAAAATCTTTATTGAACAAACTGACAGGGGAAAAGGTAGCTGGCAAATTAAAGGCGATCAGACATCAAAACACTTTTAGCTCTAAACCTGCAAACACTTCCCCAACTCTCTCACTCTAATTAACAATCTCTCCCCCCACTCTTTAAATGGAACTCTCTCAAATCTCTCTTCAAAACCCTCTTTCTGTTATTTTTCTGCTAGGCTGACTCCCCACCTAGCCTCTCCCTCTGGCTAGCCTGGGTTCCATAGTCAACAACCATTCAATTTAAATTCTCTTTGTTGCTCGGGTGGCTCTGTCGCTACACTCCCCCCTTCAGGGTTTGTCACAGTGTGCCTTCAAGATGCTTCCAACTTTTGGGGATCCTAAGGTGAACCTATCAAGGGGCCTTCTTGGCAGAATTTGTTCGGCCAATTGTCTTTACAATAGGCTGTCAAAAGGCAATGCAATTCTTTCTTTTGTTCCACTGACATGCGGAAAGAATCCAGAAGAGGGTGATCAGAAGGGTAAAAGGCCTGGAAACCATGAAGCCCTATAAGGAACAACTTAGGGAGCTGGAGATGTTTAGCCTGGAGGAGAGAAGGGCCATTTCTGCACTCGATTGTTATAGCACTATTATCCCACTTTCAACATTCTATGGAATCCTGGGGTTTGCAGTTTCGGGAGAGGCCAGACGGCCCCTCCCGAAACTGCAAACCCCAGGTCCATAGGATGTTGAAAGTGGGATAATAGCACTACAACAATCGAGTGCAGAAATGGCCACGGTTAAGAGGTGACATAATAGCTATGTTTAGATATTCGCAGGGATGATGGTGCAAACCTGTTTTCTGCTGCTCGAGACTAGGACACAGACCAATGGACTCAAACTTCAGGAAAAGAGATTCCACTTCAGCATTAGGAAGAACTTCCTAAGGGTAAGAGCAGTTTAGCAGTGGAATATACTGCTTGGGAGTGTGGAGGAGATTTTTGAACTGGATGGCCATCTGTCGGGAATGCCTTGATTATGTGGCAGAAGGATGGCCCTCGTGATCTCTTCCTAGTCTAAGATTCTATGTTGCTGTTTTTTTAAGTTAACAGAACTTTTTTCCTAAATACATTGGGAGGAAGGGCAGGGAGGGGAGAGAAAGAGAATGCCACTGAACATCAGGAATGTCTGAGGAAGGACAAGGCAAGGTTTTTGGGAAAGATCTGTTCCAGCAACCAGGATGCATTTACAACATGCAGAACATTAAATAAAACAAGAGCAACCAAGCACAACGCCATCCTCACATCCACCCCTCCATGCCGTCCCAGCATCCCAGAGCGGACTGGCAGGCCCGAGGCAAAGCGGTCTTATGAGAAAAACCGGGTCAGAAGCCTTCCCCACCCTTCAGCGTGTTTACTTTGGAAAGAAGGAACTGAGCTTGAGAAAGTGGACTTGGAGGAAGGAAAAAGGGCCAAGAAGTTCCTTGCCTGGACGGCAGAGCTAGGAAGGAAAGCTGCCTTCAGCCACGCTAGGGCTGCCTAGCAGGGTTCCAAGCCTTGGAAGAGAAAAGCACCATCTTCATCGGGAGAGAAGCCGATGCTACGTCTGCCCAATGGTTGAACTGAGCCACGCTGTCCTACAAGATTAAAAAGAAGGGGGAAAAAGAAGACAGTTTTGCAACCAAGATCATGTCCCCCCCCCGAGTGTTTAACTCCACCAACAGTCAGAGCCAGCGCTCAAGACAATGGGTCTGCTGGGATTTTGTTTGTTATTATAATGCTAACAGCGCAGCGATCTTAAAACTAAACCAGTCCTGGGCTAAAGACTAAAAACCTGGCACTCAGCACTGCTTGCATTCCCAGTTTTTGTGGCGGCAAGACAGAGGTTGATCACCACCCATTTTGATTTACCTTCACGGTGTATTTTCAGCTGTACATGGAGACAAATTGAGCCAAGCCAGGTTTTAATACATTTTTCTAGTGGCATGAATCACTCAAGGGCAGTTTCTCACCTGATAAACTTTGGGGGTGGGGTGGGTGAGTCCCCAGTCTTTTGAGCAGCCCTACAAGCATCAACAGGGATGTAGGATTGGCAGAGTCATAACTGGCAGATGTTGCATCACACGAGTGTTGGGTGATCAGAACTACATTTGGGAAAGGTCCAGCAGCACCGAAAGCAGTATGATAATTTCACACTCATCTAGTAACGGATGTTTTAGATAAAACCATATTTTATGCATCTATCAAATGACTTCTACTCCATCTTTTATGAGACCAAAGAAGTTGGTTAGGCTGGAAATTGGGGGGGGGAGATGCCATCCCAGCTGGTATGGGACAGGTTTGTGTTTGACCTGGGTACTGGCTCCCTTGCCCCTTCCTCCAGTCAGAGGGCTGGAGCGCACATTTGTGGTCCCAGGAGGCCAGAGTTGTGTGTCAGTGCCCACGTAAGGTCTTCATAAAGTAGTTGCAAGGCCAGCCAGGAGCTGTGGGAGGTTGGAGACCTGACAGAAGGCCTGCAAATGTTCTCTTGGGATCAAAACTCTCTAATGTACCATTCGCAGATGGCTGAATAGTCATGCCAATTTAAAGCATCCTTTAAATAAGTACTCTTTAAATGTAAAGTACTCTTGAAGATCACAGGGACTGCAGGGTCCATGTGCCAACAGGGCAGATGGGACTTTCAAACCCTGCTCAGCCAAAGATTCACTGTGAGCTCAGCTGGGAATACCCTGGTGATTCCTGGTTGAGTAATTCTGCTTAACAGGAGATGTGTGGCTTCTGTTTTGCTTGGTCATCTCTCTGCCAAGTATACATAAAACCTCACCCGACAGCAGAATGATTACTGCTCTTCACCTTCCAAAAACACAGAGGCAAACAGCAGAGACCTTAAAACGACCCCAGATTGCTAGGCAAAGGCTGTCTGAGACATGGTTAATGTGGTCTGTTGGGGCTTTTGCTTTCAGTTTCTTGCCTTCAGAGCTCAATATCCAGGTACTCACGGCTTGTTTTGCTTGCCTTGAATAAATGTGCACAGGGGACAAGAAATGCACCCTCTATGTCAAGTTTCAGCCATCTTTGTGCCTCATGCTCTGTTGGTTGGGTTCCACACGAAGCAGGGGTGGGTAACTGTAAAGGGTGAGGGGGCTAACATTCGCCACTGCCTCTGGCCACCCTGCCCAAAAACAGACAAACACAAAACTGGGGAAATTCTGTTTTCAAATTTTGGCTGCTGTTGTCTGATTTTTGTTTGTTGTGGAGGATGTTTGTGGTACTGTATTCAGTGCTCTTGGAGAACACTCACAAACCTTTATAGAAAGTGGCATAAAAGTAAAGAAATCCCCCCCCCAACTTCTGTCTCCTGCTGCTGTGGCTGGGAAGCATGGAATGGGAATTCATCCTCTTGCACCCGGAGCCAAGAAAGAGTATTACAGAGCAAATAAATCCAACCAGCCATCCAGAACATTCTTCCAAGACGGCTCTTGCCCAGAACTTCCTGGCTATCTTCAAAAACACTATAGCTCTGTTCATCACAGGTTGAGTATCCCTTATCCAAAACCTCAAAATGCTTCAAAATCTGAAACTTCTGAAAAGTGGAACCCAGTCTTCTTCCTGTAGGGAACATGAGGGAGTTACCAAGGCCTGCTTGGGACCGTGCAAAGATGGGGGCAAGCTTATTTTCTGCAGACCCAGAACCTAGGAGACAGAGTAACGGCTTCAAACGTCAGGAAAAGAGATTCCACCTAAACCTTAGGAGGAACTTTTGGTGGTAAGAGCAGCTTGACAGGGGAATCTGTTGCTGCCTGGGAGTGTGGAGGAGTCTCTGCCTTCTTTGGAGGTTTTTAAACAGAGGCTGGACAGCCATCTGTCAAAGGGAATGTTTTTGACTGCATCTTCCTCCAGGGCAGAAGGGGGCTGGACTAGATGGCCCTGGGGTCCTCTTTCAACTCTAGCATTCTGTGATTTCAAATTCCAATCACCAAGGTTTGGGCTTGCACTTTGACTCCAGCTTCAGCACCAATATTCAAGGGAAAAAAAAGGGAAAGGAATTCCACCCACATAGCCGCTGTGCTATTTTTAGAGCCGCCTTGCTTGTTCGCTGAAGAAAAAGAAACCTCTCCACGCCTGAACCTCTTTTTATTCATATTTATTAGGCCTATCAAAGGGAAATGTAAAGGTTATAAGGAAAAAGCAGCAGTCAAAAGCTAAAGAAACTTTACAAAAGAAGTTGCTAGCTGATACACATTGCAGAGCAGAACCAGCCAGAGATGTGTGGGCACGTTAATGACACTGCCACCCCTTTGCTCTGTATAAAGGCAGGGGACTTTGTGTGAGCGCACAAACAAATACACAATACTGCAAAGCCCGCCCTCATGTCAGTGGGCTCCTGCTTGGGCTCCAATCTCCTTCCTAGCAAAGATGAGGAATGCTGCTTCCCTTTTTGGTTATGTAATCATGCATTTTAGTCCACTCAAGGATTTTACCTGCTGTTTTGGCATTTTTGCTTTGCCTTGTGATGCACATCACTCTGAAATCAGATATGATAAAGGTCAGCATAAAAAGCTGAGAGTCAGTGTGGTGTAGTGGTTTGAGCACCAAACTATGAATCTGGAGACCAAAGTCCAAATCCCAGCTCAGCCATGGAAACCCATGGGGAAGTTATACTCTCTCAGCTTCTGCGGAAGGCAAAGGCAAACCCACCTGAACAAATTCTGCCAAGAAAACCCCATGGTATGTTTCCCTTAGAGTCACCTTGTGTCAGAGACAGCCTGAAGGCATACAAAAACAACAGTTTACTTTCAGTGCTAATGGGCCTTTGGTTTCAGCACTACTGGCCACTCTACAGATATTTCTGCAAGGTGGGGAAATGTCCACAATTTGAAGGACATCACAATATTGGTGAATGGCATGCCAGGTGCTACACAAGAACGTGTTTTGAAAAACAGAATTCCCACCTTCTGTTCACCCACATATCTCCTCCATCCGCCTATTGCAATCACAGAAGCAGATATCAGCCATCTGGGATTAACAGACTGTTCAGAACAGAGCTCGAAAATGTTATTTTTCCAGTGTCTCCTAAATTCTGCATGCCTGTTGAGAGATTTAGGAATTTCAGTACAAAAAAGTAACTTTCCAAAGCTCTAGTTTAGATCTCTAGTTATACCATCTCTGTTTCTGTGTTCTTCAAGTCCTTCCTGACTTACTGCAAACCTAAGGCAAACCCATCACAGTATTTTCTGAGGCTGAGAGTGTATGACATTTGGTTTCCATGGCCATCTCTGGGGAGTAGTAAATGCCTCATTTTGGCAAGGGAAGCTTCCATCTTGTCTAAAAGACGCTACAGTGAGGCCATTATTGCAAAAACATCCTCCCAGGGTCCCACTCTACTGGAGAAACATCAGCCAGTCTTCAAGTCACCTGCTGCCTTTGGCAACCCCATGCATTTCATAGGGTCTTCTCAGACAAGGAATCCTCAGGTGAAGTTTTCCCAGTTTTTCCCCCTCTGGAACAGAGCCTACAGCACTGGGATTCACTGGCAGTCTCTTATCCAAGTACTAACCTGCTCACCTTCCAAGATTACATAGGATCTGGTGCCTTTCAGATATCTGGCCACTTTACAAGAGACGAGGATAAGGTGGTCCCAAATGGAGAATACAGGCACCATCTCACAAGCGCATGCTGCCAGGTCCCACCTATTTTTTTGGCATGAGTCCCACCCACACTTGTAAGGCATCCCATGTGCATCACTTTTCCACTAATTGCTACAGAAGAGAGGAAATTCCTTAAGCAAAAGTCATGCATGAGGCATTCAGAGAACTGATAAATGTAGGAACTCATACACTGCTTATTCAGAAGACATCCATCTTCAGGCTTAGCTATAAGCCAGCCACTAAAGGATCTCTCTACAGCTCTGGGTTCTGTTTGATGTATAAATGCTCAGCTTCGCTTTTAAGCCTTTCCATTATGCTCCTCATCCAGGGAATATGATGGATGCCTGGGAAACAGAAAAGCCCACAGGGTTTTGGATTTTATGCCTGAGCAATCCTATCCCTCCTTTTATGCCATGGTGGGTATCTCTGGTGGGTTTGGGGCCAATTTTTTTTGCCCTTGAACTTGCCAAGGGCTGAACTGAGAGCCTCAAATGCCAAAAATTGGGGTAGAGGAAAGAGACAGAAGTGGCCAGAAATTTGCTTCTGGTTTTGAAAAACGGTACATTCAATAGTATATGGGTACCCTCCAATCTATTTAAAAGGCACCAGAACTCATTTGATCTTGGAAGCTCTTAGATGCTAACCAGGGCCAGCTGTGGTTAGCACTTGGATGGGAGATCACCAGTAAATACCAGGTGCTGTAGGCTGTATTTCAGAGGAAAACACTGACAGAACCACTTCTGAGTATTCCTTTCAACTTATGGTGACCCCATAAATTTCATAGGGTTTTCTTAGACAAGGAATATTCAGAGATATTTTTGCCAATTCCTTCCACTGAAGTACAACTCACCATAATCTGGCTGGAGTTCTCATGCAACTTCTTAGCATGCAACTTGGTGTTGCAACCAAGTTACTCTGGTCTAGTCAGAATTTTTGCTAGCTGCAATGTTCACAACATTAAAAAGGGATTTTCTAGTGGTCACCTGTTCACACATGAGCAAGGGCAGTACCACAAGCTTGTTACAACACTACTCCCAAATGTGCCTATGGCACAGAAGGAGAGGAAAGCAGGCTGACCCACAGTGGTCACACCCACTTTTTATAGCGGCTCTGGATTAAGTAGCCTATTAAGTTATATTTTTAGCCACATCCATAAATGCATATGAACTTCAAGGCAAAAAAAAATGGTGCAATAAGACACCACAAAAGGCCAGCTGAAGCCACTTAAAAGTCATGCATTCCCATTCCTGGTTTTATCAAATCCAGCTGTTACCCAGACTAGACGTATCCAGAAGGGACATTTACACCGTCTTCAGAAGCAGGGGAGAGGAAGATGAGAAAATGGAGTCAGGAAGTTCCAGGAATATGGCACTGTGGCTTTCCACCACAACTGCCTTCAACTAAACTTCTGCAGTTGTTCCTAGGGCAGGAAGCTTTTTCCAGGGAGAAAGAGATGTTGCCAAAAGACTAATAGGATAACTTGCACAAGACAGAGAGAGCCCGGATCTCAAAGGAAGTTACTTTGCTGCTGCAAACGGATTTGAAATTTTACTGCCTGTCTTTTACTGCCCTTTATCCCTGGTCCTCACCTGGAAAAGAAGCAGAAGAGTCTCTGCCTGCACTGAGATCCCTCTAGACCACCTCAGCTGAAAACAGAAATAACAAAATGTAGGCCTGTGACGAACGCTGTCACTTTTCTCTCCCATACGATTTTTAACATCCTCACCTGATGAAGAAGCCGTGAAGCTTCAAAAGCTTGCATGATGTATTTTCTGCATTTTGGCTGGCCAATAAAGGTATTGCTCTATTTTGGATTCTGTTCTACATCATTATAATAGTTGAAGTATAGCCACTCCTGCCTTGTCTATATCTAATGCTCTGGAAGGCATCCATGTGAACTTTTGTTTCCCACCTTTTAACTAAGCAGTAATTTCGAGGGTTCTCTTCCATCTCCCTGCTCTTTTCTTAACCTCAGCAAGAGCACCCTAGCCTTCTCCCGTTCTCCTCCCTCTAGAATCTAAGCAGTACCTCAGAGACCTTTTTCTTGTTTTCCAGTTTCTTTGTAAAAAAATATCACCCAATGAGTTATGGCAGGTCCCTCCTTTGGCATTTCACTTGAAAGTGGGCACTGTGACTGGGACAACAACCAAACACAGGCAAATTTGGGAGCGTCTCACATAATTTCCTACTGAGTTATGAGTATCCCCCCCTTTTTTTTTGCTTCCAATAACAGCTCCTCCTTTCAGATTTTGGGCTGAAACTTCAACACTGCGACTTGGACAACTGAAAACATGTCAAAACATAGTGATGAGCTATGGCTGCCCCAGACACACATGTAGAGACTCCTTGGTTATTATAGCTACACCAAATATCTGGAACTACAAACCTGCCAAAGTCATTGTAGTTTCTGAAACCTGTAAGACAAAGGCTTCCTTCCCTCACCTTGATGAATGAAGCAGACAAAGCATTCCCCCTGCAAGGTCACTTTAGCCATTTACGCACTGGAACCCAGGGCTGCAAACATTGCCTGTTAACCGTTCCCAAGAAAAGCTGACTGCCACATGGGAATCAGGGACTGAAAGAGGATCTTGGATTCCAAGAGGAGAAATCCTTTGTTGCTGGCCTGATTACACAACCAAATCTTTGTGAGTTCGAATTACTAATAACAGTGTTCTCTTCTCCCTCTCCAGATGGCTTTGATATTGAGTCTAGATGTTCTTGTCCAGTACAATTTTCATCAAGGGCTTAAGCACCTGACAACACGCAACATAATTTGACATTGCAGGGGCAGCTGTGCTGGCCACAAAGCAGGAAAAAACAAGATCCCAAGTCCGTCCCTGTGGGAATACCTTTAGTGGACTGACCAAAAGGCTCTGGGTTTAAAAATTTCACAGACTTCTTCATCAGCCAGGGGCGGTGAAAAGGCAAAAATGGTAACAGCGTTCTGGTCTTGGCCTCTATACTCAGCTTTGGTTGTTATGTGTGCAAATGAAAATTTAGCCCTCCTCCCACTGATGGCCATAAAGTGAGAGGGAACAAAGGCAATAAAACAGAGGAAGCTTGGCTTTCCCCTTTGAAGTCCGTTCGAAAGCATCCTGCCTCTGAGAATGGTATTTGCATCTATCCAGTCTGAAGTCACAACTCCAGAAGAGCAGAAGCCCACTGCCTCTACAGGCAAGTGTTACAGCAGAGGTAGGCAAATTGCAGCCCCCAAGAGCTCCAGGTAGGCCCTGGACTGCATTTGGTGGGCCCCTGAAGACTACCACTAGTCTTCCAAAGTCTTCTACCCCCCCCCTTTTTGTAAAATAAAGTTTTGGCAAGACTCAAGGGCAAACAACAGTTTCACAAAGAATTACTTATCCGTTCCAAGGCCATTTCCACACTGGACTGTTACAGTGCTATTATTCCACTTTCAACCTCCTATGGGATCCTGGGGTTTGCAGTTTAGGGAGGGGCCTTTGAGGAGAGGAGAAAGTGGAAGCCTTTGAGGCCCCTTCCTAAACTGCAAACCCCAGGATCCCATAGGAGGTTGAAAGTGGAATAATAGCACCGTAACAGTCCAATGCAGAAATGGCCCAAGTTAAAGGGACGGAGAGGAGAATGCAACTGATTTCTTTTTTTTTTCATTTTCTATACTGTGCACAGTCTCCTAGGAGTAAGTTTCACAGGGAGACGTACTTCAGAGCAAGTACTTGATCGAACTCTATGTTGTAGCTCCTTGACAATATCCAGTTCAGGTCAGCAAGATCGCCAAAGACTATTGAAAGTAGCAAAAGACAGCAAGGTCATGTTGCTTGCTCTTAACAAGGAAAAAAAGAAGGGGAACGTTCACAGGACAGCCCGTCATCCCCAAATTTTGACAGATGGGAAGCGGGTGAGATGCTTACCCTCTGCACCAGAAGTTATACATCTAATTCTGCTCTGCAGATGTCAAAGTGTTCTTTCTCTGCACGACTGGGTGAGGAATGAGGACCGAGGCCCCACGTTCAAAGTGACTTTTGGGAGCGAGATGGCAAAGATAACTCCCTGCCTTTCAGGGCATTCCCTCAGATACAAAAGGGGGGATCAGAACAGGCCGCCTCTGAAACAAAAGGCTCTGAAAAGAGATGCTGATGTTAGCAAAGCAAGAGATAACCACCCTTCAAAGCCTGCCTATTTTAACTTACTCCACTTTTACTGCTGAATTCAGCCTCCCCAAAACCAGTGCCTCTGTGATCCACCAGACTACAACTCCCCTTGGCCCAAGCCAGCACAGCAAATGGAATGGCAGCAGTTATAGCCCAACACATTTGAAGGGCACCAAGATGGAAAAGACAGAGCTAGTGTCTTACCTTACTGCTCAGAAAAAGGGAGAACAGTGGAAACTCCTTATTCTCTGCCAAATACAGTCACCCCTCCACATTCGCTAGGGTTAGGGGCACAGGACCCCCATGAAAGGGGAAAAACGGTGAATAACTCCAGGCCCTCTCAAACCATATTTAACACAGAGACCACCATATTCAGCCCACCGTGGATTCCTTTGAGGCATCCGGGTTCCTTCACAAGGCAGAAGTGGGTGGCTGGTGGGGCTTGCTGCCACCCCACACGATTTTTAATAGAGACTTACAAGCCTCGTCTGCAGTTTCTCAGTCCCAAGAGGCTTGCAGTCCTTATTAAAAATAGCAGAGGGAGGCAGCAGAGGTGACAGCAAATAATCCGTGAATAATCAAGTCTGCAAAAATGAAACCCACAAATGTGGAGGGCTGACTGTATAACTAATTAAATCATGGAGTCAGAAGGGGTCCCCAGAGATCATCTAGTCCAATGCTCTGCCGGGGCAGGAATCAACAAATAAATGATCTCTGACAAGTGGCCTTCCAAACTCTGTTTAAAAACTTCAATTGAAGTAGAGTCCACAACCTTCCAAGGCCAACTAGTCCATTATCAAAGAGTTTTTACCACCAGGAATTTCTTCCTATTGTTTAATTCAGAATCTCCTCTCTTGCAATTTGAATCCACTGGTTCAGATCCTACCCTCCAGACCAGCTACGCTCCACCTTTCACATAATAGCCACCATTTCCCCTTTCTGCCTTCAAGGAGGATATTGAGAAGCTGGAATGTGTCCAGAGGAGGGTGACCAAAATGGTGAAGTTCCTGGATACCATGAACCCCTATGAAGAGTGGCTTAGGGTGATGGGCATGTTTGGCTTGGAGAAACAAAGGTGAGGAGGTGACACGAAAGCCATGTTTAAATATTTGAAGGGATGTTATATGGAGGATGGAGCAAGCCTGTTTTCAGCTGCCCCAGAGACCAGGACACAGAGCAATGGCTTCAAACTAACAGGAAAGAGATTCCATCTAAACGTTAGGAAGAACTTTCTGACAGTAAGAGCAATTTGACAGTGGAATTTGCTGCTGCTGCTGTGGTGGAGTCTCCTCCTTCTTTGGAGGTTTTGAAAAAGAGAGGGATGGCCATCTGTAAAAGGGAGGGCTTGGATTGTGTCTTCCTGTGTGGCAGAACTGGGCTGCACTGGATGCCCTCAGGGGCCTCTTCCAACTCTAGGATTCTATGATTCCTTTCTCCAGGCTAAATAGCTAATTTCCTCAAATGTAGGCAAACCTCGGTCATCCTGCTCTGGATGCATTCCAGCTTGTCACAAAGCCAATCAAATGGTGGGAACAGATACGGAATAGCTGTGTTAGCTGTTGCCACATGATGGCATTGATGCTTGGGGCTTGGCTTCTAGGTTTTTAAGCATAGTAATCTTTGCCCTTTAACATGAGATATGTTGGTTCACAGTATGCAAATCAGAGGGCAAGGGTTGTATAATCAGCTGCAGTTGTCACAAAGGCTTTGGCGACTTCCTGGAAAAGCAGAACTGCCCAAGGCACTTGCTAGGCAGGTGAAAAGGGAGCCTCAGGAAACAGGAAGCTGGTTCTCCAAATGCAATTACTTGGCCATCTCTCTGTTTCTCAATAATCTTAACAGAAGCAGCACCTGATGTTCATCTTAGATTCCCACCGCAAATGGTATCTCAGTTGTCGTTGTTTCTTTGAGAGCCTGCTGAAATACCTACATCCAGGCTGGACAATTGTGTGGAGCCCAGGAACCAATTTCTTTCCTGCAGCCTTTCTGAAGATCACACACTCCTTACAACAAGCCCAAATGCCTCCAATTTCCTCTATAGTCACTCTCAAAAAGGTGAAAGGAAGTGACATTGCAACACTTCCTCTCACCATTTTGAGAGGGACTGCAGAGGAAAACATGTTTGGAGGTAGTACAGGATTCTGGGGTGCTTGTAGGGGTCAGGCAGGGGTATTTTTACAGGTTTTTACAAGTTTGGAGAACTTTTTGCAAGGTTTGGGGGATTGGTGGTTGGGTAGACTCCTGGGGCTACAAAAGTGGGATTCAGGGGCTGCTTGTGTCCTAGGGGTCACACCTTGCCCACCTCCACCAACAAAGCCATTTAGAAAGAGAAAGTAGGACACAGATTCAGAAACTGCCTGACCTCTTTATCTGAAATGTCTGGGACCAGAAGTATTCCATATGGTGATTTTAAATACAGTACCTTTTTGCAATAGCTTCGCATCTTTATTCATTCACTGCCTCTGTTGCGTATGAGACGTGAGGGTAGACAGAGACTAAGGATCTGTGAAATGGAAGGAATCTAAGCACCGTGCTCAGTGTGAATCAATGCCTCCCACCACTTCACAGATCCTCTCAGTCTCTCTCTTTCCCTCCAGCCGCCCCTTCCACCTTCAAGGCAGTACCTGCAACACTCCTCAGACCTGAGGGACCGGTGAGCAGAAGAGGGCGGCTGGCAGCAAAAAGTTTCAGTTTTCGGATTTCCAGATAAGGGAGGCTCAGTCTGTATAAGAGACATCAAAGAACACACCAAAATGTCTTTCCGAAAAATGAACACCCATTCCCTGAACTCAGCTGAGCACGGAAGATAAAAGTTCTGTCCAAATTATGACTTCAAGTGTCCCAGGATTCCAATAATTTTCAAGTCCAGAATGACAGCCGTCCTACAAGCAAACTGCCAGTTGGCTTAGGACGATTTCATGTACAACATCGCTCATGGAATCGGTTTGGCAACCACAACAGGCGGCTCTGCTGCCACCTTCTGAAACGGCGGTTACTGCAGACTCCGACAGTGCAGATGCAAGATAAAAATAGCCCCTTTCCCACAGTTATGTCCCAGGCGAGAGAGGGTGGGGAAGAACGAGCTTCAAAGGTTATGAGCTCATAGGGTGGCTCTCGTTCCTATGAGGATCCGGGAACCAAGTTTTCAAAGAAGAGACAGAAAAAGAAAGAGGGATGTTTTTGTGTCTCCACCAAGTCTGCATAGCCCATTAACAACGCTGAAGAGAGGCCAAACGGAGCATCAAACAGCTTGATTTTCTACCAGTCCATTTCCCAGCAGAATTCAAAGTGCTGGTTATGACCTTTAAAAGTCCTTCACGACTTGGGTCCAGATTATCTGAAAGATCCTATCTCCCCACAGGATATGAACCATGTTTTAAGATCATTGGAGCCAACGCAGATGCCTTGGTTGGGGAAAAGGCAAGGCAAGTGTGTGAGACTATGGCCACCACCAATTCCATCTTTTTTATTTATATCAAGGATGGAGAAAGTGTGGGCCGTAGGCAACATGTGCTCCCCCCTGGATCCATTTATGCAGGACGTGAAGCCCCTGCCCATGCCCCAAAGCCCCTCAATCCCCCCCCAAGTCTCACAGAAAGCCCCCTAAACACAAAAAGCTCATCCACTCTCACAAAGCTTTGGTTTTTTTTTAGAGTCCTTCTCAAAATGGAAACAAGAAATGATGCAATACCACTTCCAGGTGCCATTTTGAGAGGAAAGAAAATTAAAATAGAGATATATCAGTGAACTCTGAGTGTGTGGCCTCCTGACCTCCACCCCTCTGCATGGTTTGGGGGCAAAAACTGTCCAAAAATCTCACTGACTCATGAAAGCCAAGAAAAGCCATGCTGGATCAGATCTAAAGGCAAACTACTCCAGCATTATGGTCACACAATGGCCCATCTGTTCACTACACAAAGCCTACTAGCAGGATGTGAAGACAACTGCATCTTCTATGTTACACTTAGAATCCCAGAGCTAGAAGAGACCCCAAGGGCCACTGAATCCAAATCCACTCTGCCATGTAGGAAGACACAATCAGATCATTTCCAAAAGACGGCCATCCAGCCTCTCTTTAAAAACCTCCAAAGAAGGAGCCTTCATCACACATCACAGAGGAAGCAGTGTATTCCATTGTTGAATTGCTCCTACTGCCAGAAATTCCTTCTAATGTTTGGTGGAGTCTCTTTTCCCGTTGTTTAAATCCACTGCTCCGTGCTCTAGACTCCAGAGCACCAAAAAACAGTCTTTCCCCATCCTCCATATGACATCCTTTCAAATATTTAAACATGGCTATCATGTCCCTTCTTAACCTTCTCTTCTGCAGACTAAACATACCCAGCTCCCTCAGGTGCTCCCCAGAGGACCTCCTTCTCAGTATTTTATCCTTCTCAGCAACCAAAATACACAAGCAGAGTGCTTTTCATTCAGCTACCCTAACTAGTACTCCACCTTTCCTTCCAGGAGCACAAGGTCATGTATCCAGTCCCCCTTCTCCATTCTTTAAACCCGACAACCTTCTTGCAAGGACCAGACACTAGCTCACCCCAACCTCCATGGCTGGGTAACATCGGAACCAGGGACTCCAGACTTCTAACAAGGCTTTTTAAGCACATCATGCCAAACATTGCAGATAAATTGGGCTGAATGGGGTAGAACAACCCTTTGACCAGAGTGCTACTTCTACATAAAATGCAGAAATCCCACTGGAGGAGCTAGAAAGAATTACCTTAGTGCTGCACCTGCAATGTGGTTGAAAGATTGCAGTCTCCAACCAAATACTTGCCAAGCACAGGAAAACCGGAAAACTAACATTTGCAGATTGAGGGGAAAACCTGAAGATGTCATACATTTCGAGTCACTAATTACTCAAAGGTGATCTTCAAAAGAACTGTTTTATAAGCAGATGGTTCTTTTCTCCTCCTCTGACAGGCCAAAAAAAAATTCTGACAGACCCATTTCAATTCCACAGTGCACCCAAACTAAAATTAGCTGTACATTTTAATTAGAACGTTCCTCTTGGGAAGAGTCAGAAGCACATTTCTGAACAATCAGGCTGAAATAAAGACCCTCATTGTCCTTGTGTGATGTCCCAGTCATGTGCAAGAACTGTCGTCTAAACAATTTCCATACAGGATTCTTTACAGGGAACTCTCTGGGCAGATTATCATCCAATGCAACCCCTTACCAATTGCTTTTTGAATTACTTCGATGCTGGAAAAGCCACAACCGCCACCTCCTTCCTTCTGGGAAATGCTGCTAGATGTCCAAGGCAAAGACCTTCCTTCATCCACAAAGTCCTCATTTAACCACAGTGGCTCAACAGGAAATACAGGAAGGGTGGGAAGCCAGAAAGTTTGCCAGCTGTAACCAAGCCTGCTTCCCCTGCCCCCAATTCCTAGGAGCCTAGGCCAGAAAAGCACTAGCTGTGCCCCTTGCCAATTAAGCATAAAAGTAAAATCCTAAGAGTGGGCAACCAATATGACTTGCCAGGGAGACCAAGCACTTGGAAATTTTGCTGCGTACATCTACCACTAAAAATCTAAAGAATGGGAGCAAAAATACGTCAAAAATGACAGCATTTACTATGGCACACTGAGAAGAATACAGAATACTGTGTGGACTACTAGAAACCCATAATTCAATCCTATATCCGTTGTTAGCCCTCACTACACTTTGCTGCTGCTGTGTGCCTTCAAAGTGCCTCTGATTTACGGTGACTCTAAGGCAAATCTGTCACAGGGTTTTCTTTGCAAGATTTGTTCAGTGGGGTTTGCTGCCACTGGCCACCTCTGAGACTGAGAGAGTGTGACTTGCCCAAGGCCACCCAGTGGGTCTCCAAAAGCTGAGCAGGGATTTGAATCTTGGTCCCTTGGAGTCATAATCCTCTTGCCTTCTTCAACCTACAGGTTCACCCTACAGTTGTTCCCTTTCCCTTTAAACCCTTTCTTTTTCACCACTTTCCACCTACAGTCGGTCCTCTGCATTCATGGGTTTAACTTTCATGGGGTTGATCACTGGCAAGGTTTCTCCAACCCCTACCGGCCCACCTCAAGTCCTTCTTTTCTGGTAGAACCTTCCTTCTTGGCAGCTTGAATCAGCCCTTTAAAAAGCTGCCTCTGGTCCTCCTCTTCCACCAGCCACTGCTTGGCCAGCTAAGGATGGCTCCCAGCCTGATTTTTCAGTACTCACAAAGACTTGTCTGATGCTCCCCACACACCCAAGAAAGGAGATGGGTGAGAGAGAGGAAGTATGGGGCTACCAGGCTGACTCACTCCGCTTCCCAACTTGGTTTGGACTCTGAGTGTCTACTTTCCCCCACCAGGTCTCAGCTCCTTCTTACTGGCACATCCATACCCCCATTTTGATATCTGCAGTTTTTTCCACTTTTGGGGGGGGGCTGAGCCCCTAACTCCAGTGAATGTGGAGGGCTGACTATAGCCTTCTTTTTCCCCTCTCTGTACTGCGAACTGGAACCCACAAAAAAAGATGAAGAATATCAGTTCAATTTCCATGGACAACTCTGGCCTTCAGCTCAGTACAGGTAAATCATTCTATTAGAAATGAGAAGCAATCAATTTCAGTGACAAATTGGACAGCCGCTCTCCTGCTTAAGGATCAGGGCTGGTTCCCTCACAAAGGGAGGAGTGTCTCACTCAACATTACAGCTTTAATACAGACAGGCATTATCATTAGACACTGGTCATGGGAAGCAACCACAACTGCACTCTGCACTCACACTTTCTGCACCCTAGTTGCACTGGGTTAACATTCTATAGCTTCACCAAGGCTACCTGACATCTCAACTACTGCTTGAAAGCTTTTTTCCCACCCACGTTTTCCACTTTCTTCATGCAACTGATGAAGCTGTAGAACAGTCTGTTCTACTACAAAAAAGGGAAAAAATGGACCAGATGAAAAAAAAAAAAAACCAGCACAGTGCTTTGACCAAGGTTGTGCACTGGTGGGTGTTCACTTTGTTTTTAATCACTACTGCCTAGCTGCAATTTGCCACCCTGACATTTAAAAAGAAAGAGTTCAAGCACTTTTATCCACCAGGGCAGCGTTCCCACTTTCCTTTTTAAAAATCTAGCAGCAATGAACATCTCTTGCCCCCATAATCTGCTCTCCTTTCCTCTCCATAGAATCATAGAAATGTAGAGTTGGAAGAGATCACAGGGGCCATCCAGTCCAACCCCCTGCCATGCAGGAACACCCTCAAAGCACTCCCTTGGACAGATGGCCATCCAGCCTCTGCTTAAAAACCTCCAAGGAAGGAGACTCCACTACACTCCGAGGAAGCAGATTCCACTGCCGGACAGCCCTGACTGTCAGGAAGTTCTTCCTGAGGTTCAGGTGGAATCTCCTTTCCTGCAGCTTGAATCCATTGCTCCTTGTCCTGGTCTCTGGAGCAGCAGAAAACAAGCCCTCTCCTTCCTCTACGTGGCATCCCTTCAAATATTTAAACATGGCTCTCATGTCCCCTCTTAACCTTCCCTTCTGCAGACTAAACATACCCAGCATTCTAAGTCTATCCTCATAGGGCTTCATGGCTTCCAGGCCCCTCACCATTTTGGTCGCCCTCCTCTGGACTTGCTCCAGCTTGTCAATATCCCTCTTGAATTGGGGTGCCCAGAACTGGACACAGGATTCCAGATGGGGTCCATGAGTCACTCCTACTTCACTTTGCTTCAGTCACACCATTCCCAATGCTCTAAACAGGTAGCAGGTGGATGTTTTTACCTATAGATCTGATTCACCTCCAGGGAATCCAAACCTCCAAACGTATCTGTTGACCAGAAACATTTCCTATTTTCTGGTCTCCACCTCTGGAACAACTCTGCTCACACTGGCCAACTCACTTTGATCTTTGGGAAAAAAGGGGAGTCGTTGCTGTTTTGTGCCTTTAAGTCCTTTCCGACTTACGGCATCTCTAAGACGAACCTATCCTCCCAAATAAGGGAAAATGCACATTGACCGGAGTCCTGCAGATTTTCATGAATGAACAAGAACATTTCACAGTCAGCAAAGGATCCCTCTTGTACCTGAAAAGACTCCTATTTCAAAAGAACAAAACACAAACAAAGGCAAGAGAAGTCTTTCAGACCATAACACAAAATCCAAAGCACAATTTGTGGTGGTACTTTTTAATAAGACCAAAAAGAAGGCGCAAAATTCCTCATGTCAGTTTTCAAAGCCCACTGGTTTCTTCGCCAGGCAAAGGCAGTAATGAAAAAAAAAAATCTTTGCAACATGTATTTTAGGATTTAATCTAATTTAATCTAATTTAATTTAGGATCTAGCATTTAATTATCTGGTTTAGCATAAACGGGAGAAGACGGCAAAGCAAAAAACCCAGTAAGACAATCAGCAAAGTTTGAGAAATGTAAAAAGAAAGGTAAGAAAATAGATTCCATTGCAACTTGACTATTTTATATTTTTAATTAAAATATCCTCTCCACAATAGTTTTTTCTTCTAAAAGAAGGGGGTCAACCAGCAAAGTTTGAGAATTGTAAGGAGAAAAAGGGGAAGAAAGATTCCAACTAATTTATATTTTTAATTAAAATATCCCTCATAATAGTTTTTTCTTTACAGAAGGGCGTCAACCAGCAAAGTTTGACAAATACAAGGAGAAGAAGGATAGAATAGATTCCATTGCAACTTGAGTATTTTATTTTCTAATTAAAATATCCCATATAGTTTTTTCTTTTAAAAGAAGGGGGTCAACCAGCAAAGTTTGAGAAATACAAGGAGAAGAAGGGGAAGAAACAGATTCCATTACAACTTGAGTATTTTATATTTTTAATTAAAATATCCCCACATAGTTTTTTCTTACAAGAAGGGGGTCAACCAGCAAAGTTTGAGAAATAACAAGAAGAAGGTAAGAAAATAGATTCCATTGCAACTTGAGTATTTTATATTTTTAATTAAAATATCCCCCCACATGGTTTTTTCTTTTAAAAGAAGGGGGTCAAGCAGCAAAGTTTGAGAATTGTAAGGAGAAGAAGGGGAGAAAATAGATTATTACAACTTGAGTGTTTTATATTTTTATTAAATATCCCTCACAATAGTTTTTTCTTCTAAAGAAGGGGGTCAACCAGAAAGTTTGAGAATTGTAAGGAGAAGGGGGAAGAACAGATTCCACTGCAACTTGAGTATTTTATTTTTTTAATTAAAATATCCCCTCACAATAGTTTTTTTCTTTTAAAAGAAAGGGGGTCAACCAGCAAAGTTTGAGAATTGTAAGGAGAAGAAGGGGAAGAAAATAGATTCCATTGCAGCTTATTATATATTTTAATTAAATATTAAATATTATATATTTTTAATTAAAAATATCCCCCATACACTTTTGTGCTTCTTAAAAAGGGGGCCCCCAGCCCACCCCAGAAGGTCCCTCAGCGGGGAGCCCCTCCCCCCTCGAGCCCCCCCAAATAAACCAACGCCCCCCCAACCGGGGGTCTCCCTCCCGGGGGTGCCCCCGCCCCCTGCCCCACCCCCTCCTCCTCACCTTCTTGCCCCGCTTGCCTTCCTCCTCCATGGCTCAGGCGGGGCCCGGAGGCATCTTCCCCGCCCGGCTCCCCTCGGCCTTCACTGCGCCGCCGCCATCGCCGCTCCCGGAAGCGCCCGAGACTCAGGACCGGCCAAAGGCAGCGCCGCCGGAGCCGCCACCGCCGCCGCGGCAACAACTTTTCAATCCTGCCGCCATCTTGGGCGTCGTCGGCGTTCCCGGCGTGCACCGCGCGGCCGCCCCCCATTCAGGCCTGCTGCGAGAGCCCGGCCGGCGCTCGCGGTCGGAGGACTGACGTCAGTCCTCCAAGGGAAGAGTAGCAGAGGCAAGAGCGGCTCCTTCGGCCGGACAGGGCGAATGCGCATGCGCGTGGGCGAAAGGCAGCCCAAAGGGGCACTCAACTATGAAAGCGTGTCGAACTGGATAACACTTCCGGTTTCTTTTAACTTAAGAGGGGTGCCAATGAAAGACTGGCTGGGCAAAGGATTTTTCCTTATATACTTTGTGCGCATTAAAGACTTAAAAGGCAGTTATGATTTTGGAACTTCCCTAAGCGGAATGCTTCAATAAAGCAAATAATAATAATAATTTTCCGGGTCTTTTTATTTACAAAGTGGGCTAGAACCGGTTATAAATGCATGTAAAGCTGTGCACCTGCTTTCTTCCCACTTACCCTGCTGATCAAAGAGCTGCCAAATAAACAGAGTGCCGGGTCTTATTTATATGCATTTCTATTTGTCCAAAAAGAATTCTAGGAATGCTCCAAGTGGAGCAAAGCAGCAGGAAAAGAAGGAGGCTGCATTAGAGATCGGTGCACTCGATCCACGCTGCTCTGACCTTGCCAGACCCGAGCGGGGTCGCCAAACACTCTCTCTCGGAAGTCGACATAAATAACCATACACCTCTAACTCTTTGGCCTCTCCTTCTCGTTCTCCGCCCACTGTGTGCGAGAAGTCGGCTCGTGATTGGTAGGCGGGCCCGTCCGTCAAAGCTGAGAAGGGTGGGTCAATCTGTAAGTATAGCATAGGCCGCTAGGGGGCAGGAAGGACACACAAGAAAAAAACGGGTACGAGAAGGGAGGAGGAAAGGGGGACGTGATGACGTCACGCGCACACTGAGGAGAAGATGGCCGCGGAAGATGGAAGGAGAGGGGAGTTCGGCGCCGGGGGAACGTGGAAGCTTTATCGGTCGCCATCTGGAGCAGCGGAGCCCTCTCGGCGGCCGGGCGTGTTGCCCGCAGGTGCTTTGGCCTCTTAGGCTTTGGAGGGGAGCGGTATTTAGCTGGGGGGCGGCGGGTGCCTTTGGGCCCTTAGTGGACTACATATCCCAAGATGGCCTCTCCTATTGGAAGCGAGCTCTTTACATGTGGGACGCTGGGAATCGTAGTCTCTTCGGTTCATATACTGTATGCAATTGTGTTTCCTTTATTATATATATTTAATAAATTTACATACATTATATAAATTTCATCCATTTTATGTGTTCAGCAAACTGAAAGAGAATGGAAACCGGTGTCAGGCTGGATGAAAAGAAGACATAGATAAAGGGATGAGATAGATATAGGGATAAAAGATAATGACATAGATCAAAGATGATGTAAGGAATTAAAAAAAATGGGTATATAGTTAAACTAAATTACTTCCAGCAATGATAGTTACTGAGTAAATAGGTTAGAAAAGAAGACTACTGGATGCAATTGTTTTAATTGTTTTAATTGCAGTTGTTTTAATGCCCTCTTCCATTTGGAGCCTGGTTTTTGGGGGTTTTTTTGGGGAAAGATGCAGGCTTTGCTCTCCCCCCCCCCGCAGAGCACGTGTGCCCTCTTTTGTATAAGGCCATTTCCGCACTACACTCTTATAGCGCGATTATTCCACTTTCAACCTCCTCTGGAATCCTGGGGTTTGCAGTTTTGGGAGGGGCCGGCCTCTATATTGCTGGGAGAGACCTCAAAGGACATCCGGCCAGCCCCTCCCGAAACTGCAAACCCCAGGATTCCAGAGGAGGTTGAAAGTGGAATCATAGCGCTATAACAGGCTAGTGTGGAAATGGCCATAGGGCTATTATTCCACTTTCAACCTCCTATGGAATCCTGGGGTTTGCAGTTTCGGGGGGGCCTTTGAGTTCACCTAAAAGCCTTTAAGGCCCCTCCCGAAACTGCAAACCCCAGGATTCCATAGGACGTTAAAAGTGGAATCATCGCGCTGTAACAGGCTAGTGCGGAAATGGCCCTAAATGGCCCTAAAGGGGCTTGTGGTGTGGACTAGAGACTTGGGCTGTACCCATCCTAAAAGGATTGATGCCACTTTACCTACCACGCCAAGAATCCTGGGATTTGTAGTTCTCTGATGGACTTAGCATTCAAAGTACACAACAGACTCTCTAAGTACAGTCCTCCCTCCACATTCTCTAGCGTTAGGGGCACAGGACCCCCCGGGAAAGAGGAAAAACCATGAAGTAACTCCAGGCCCTCCCAAACTTTATTGGACACAGAAAAATAGTATAATCAGCCTATTCCGCTCACTGTGGATTCCTTTGAGTCATCCCAAGGCAGAAGTGGGGGACTCGGGGGGCTTCTGGCCCCCTCCCCTGCTGCCCCACACCGTTTTTAAGGGGGACTTGCCAGCCTTGTTTGCAGTTTCTCGTCCTCGCAAGGCTTGCAGTCCCTATTAAAAATGGCAGAGGGAGGCAGCAAATGATCCGTGAATAATCAAGTCTGCAAAAGCGAAACCTACAAATGTGGAGGGCTGACTGTACCAGAGCATACTAATGCTGAAATAATAAATAAAATAAATAATAATAATATATAAAAAATAACAAAACTGCAGATCCCCGGATTCCATAGAACGGGTCCATCGCTGTAAGACTCTTAGATCGCTTTCACGTGCGCCGTGGTCAAGCTGGGTGTCTCCCATCCTATATCCGTGCATTTCGTTTCTTGTGCCCAAGGGTAGTATGTTAATATTTCTGCCTATTAAAATTCATTTTGTTTGGTTATTTTTGGAAGGGAGCATCCATGAGGCTTCCATCCACATGCGAGAGCCAGCTTTTAGGGGCCCTCTTGCTGAAATTCAGGTAATTTTCTTTTATCTGTCTCCTTTCTGATCCCAAGATGGATTTCCTGGAGCAATAAATGTACACTTTCCCAACCTTACAAGAGCATCCTGAGTATTTTCACCCACTTCCTACCATAAGCTCATGTTGCACTGGCTACACTCAGCTTGGTACAGATACCAAATATTCCTACAGTGCCAGAGTTTTGTAACCTTTTCCCATCTCTTGCAGCTTCTCTCTGGCCCGGTGTTATTTGGAGCACCTGTTGATTTCAGAAGTGATGCTTTGCAGAACCGTGATCCTCCATGAAGCCCAGAAGGAAATCCAACGGGGCCTTCCGTGTGGTGGTGCCAAGGTATAAATAAGTCTTTCCAAACGAGGCACGTGGCTGCTTTGTTGGCTTCCTGGCAAGCCTTCCAGCGTGGCCGGGTCTCGTCCGTGACCCCGATCATTCCTTTAGCGCTTGCTAGAGCAATTGTTCGAGATGGTTTGAGGCCTTTCTCTGCTCCGACTTCAGAGGGAGGTTATAGAAATCTCATCCAAGCATTTCCAGAGAAATTTGTGGGCTGAATTGATTAAAATCAAAGTTGCTGTGGTTTTAAATAGCTGTTTAAAATCCTAGGCCATTTCCGCACTACAGTGTTTTTTATTTTATTTATTTATTTATTTGTATCCCGCCTCTCCATATAGATCGAGGCGGTGAACAACTTAGCATGTATTTTGAAACATTTTTCTATACATGCCCCCAACAAGCTGGGTACTCATTTTACCGACCTGCGAAAGGATGGAAGACTGAGTCAACCTTGGGGCCCAGCAGGATCGAACTCACAACCTTGTGGTTTGTGGCTTGCAGTACTGGCATTTAACCACTGCGCCACCAGGGCTCCAGTGTTAAAGTGCTGCTATTCCACTTTCAATGCCCTGTGGAATTCTGGGGTTTGTAGTTTACTGAGACCAAAGAGCTCTTTGGCTGAGAATTCAAAGTGCCCCTCCCTAAACTACAAACCCCAGAATTCCATAGGAGGTCGATAGTGGAACAACAGCACTTTAACACTGTAGTGCGGAAATGGTCCTAGTGAAGAAAGATTGTGTTTAATCCTTACCGGTAGAAATACGTTATTGTTTAACACAGCCTTCGCACTTATCCAGAGGTGTAGATTTCATTACGAGGTAGGTAGATGCTTAGCAATTCTTCGGAACTGTTTTCAGATAAATTTTCAATTCATCAGTATACAGAACCTTATGCGTTTATATCCAGATCTCTGTTTGTTCAGATCTACTCTATCTCCCCAAATTCTCCACTCGTTGACACTTACCCTCCGCTTAAAGAGAGGCAAGATAGAAAGAGTTTATATATACAACATGATAACATGATACTCCCAATTTTTGACGGCGCCAGAGCTCCTCCTTCTGTAAAAATTGTCTCACTACACCCTGGGGGACCCTCACTTAGCTAATAGGAAAGTGGGCAAAGGGGGTGGGAAGGGTCAAGAAAGAGACACGTGCTCTCCTGGCACCCTTTTTGATGTGAGGAGAGAGTGTGGAAGCTGCCAGGCCTCCAGTGGCTGACTGAAGCCTTCCTTTGCTCTGACTTTCAGTCCTATAGACCTTGCTGAAGCTGGACCCGGTGCTGCTCAATAAGATGGGGGTGGGCCCTAGCTGTGGACCACTGCCCATTCAGCGCTAGGTGACCGTATAGCCCTTCCTGGCTCTCTCCAACTCTGAGCCTCCAGTTCGTTGGGCCTGGATTCCAACTCAAGAGGAGAAGGTGAGCATTTTGCCGTTGGGTTTGGGGGATGTTTGGAAGCTCCAGGAATCTTGGGGAGGGGGTGCCACAGCTTCTGTTTTAAACTGGCCCCTCTCAGTGCCCGGATGTCCATGGAGTGATTCCCCAGTCTGCTGCCTGCTCTTGGCTCGGGATGATGAGGTTTGTAGTCTGGCCGTGTCAAGGGAGGGTGCTGGGCTGTGGAAGGCTGGCCAGAGGCATTCTTATGTGGTCGTGTGGTTGCCATTAAATTGTGGAGCATGGAGTAACTGTGCAAAAGCACTGTAGATTCAGTGTTTGGAACTTGCCATGGAAGGCAGAAGGGAAGGGACTGAAGCCAAGGAGGAAGAGAGGAAAAAGAAACTGGTTTTCAAAAATGCCAACACTGAGTAGTTTCTGTGAGCTGTTTAGGTTGTTCTTGGAATCTGAATGGCTCTTATAAACAGGGATGTCACTGGTCAGAAACGTTGGAATTCAGGACATTCACACTTTTGAGGACCAGTTTTTCTTTTTGATGGCTAGAATTCCTAGATCTCTCCCTCACAATCCAGTCAAGAGGTTTCCTTCCCCCTTTGGTAAATGACAGGTAAGTTTTTGTGGTGTGGAGGAGCTGTCAGTAGCCCACTGTATCTGTGCGAGTGTTTCCCTCTTTCTGTCCCTTGCTCCTTTCCTCGCAAGCCTTCCAGCGTGGCTGGGTCTCCTCCATGACCCTGATCATTCCTGTAGTGCTTGCAAGACCAGAAGTGTGATGGTTTGAGGCCTTTCTCTGCTCTGACTTCGGAGGGAGGTTATAGAAATCTCAGACAAACCTTGCTCCCTTCCTCTGCTGCGTGCATCATCTGTCACGCTCTTCATTGTTGCTGTTCTTTGTCATCAAGTTGACTTTGACTTATGGTGTCCCTCTGAAGGAGAGACCTCCAAGGTCCCCAGTCACTTACTGGTCATCTCAGGTCTTGCAAACCCAAGGCAGCAGCTGTGGCTTCTTTGAATCAATCCACTTGCAATGTGGGATCCCTGTTTCTCTACTGTCTCCCATTTTACCCAAGGCACTCTCATCCTCCAGTGAGTTGGATCACCTCATGATATGTCCAAAGTAGTGCTTCTGTAGAACTCTTTTCCAGCACCACATTCCAAATGAGTTGATTTTCTTCCTGTTGGCTCCCCTCGCTGTCCAGCTTTTACAACTTTACATAGAACCTGAAAGTACAATGGCATTGACAATTTTAGTATTCAGTGGTATAACTTTACTTAGCCACGTATTTCTCTATAAAATTAATATATTATCTACATTCATACATGATGTCATGAACACATTTCTGTGTTATGAAGGACCCACACCCAAAAATGCAGGAGCTAGTGTTCTCTTTCAGCTGCTTAGTTGCTTTTCTTCCAGTCAGTTTTCACACCCATGTATAGAAATTGGAAATATTGCAGGCTCCCCCCACGTACCTGACCAGTTAGGGACTGGAGCACTGTCAGAAAACAAAATTGGTTGAAAAGCTGAACTCGTGTACTGTATTGTAGGGAGCTCGAAGACTTAAGAGATCTCCACTCAGCTATGGAAACCCTCTGTATCACCTTGGACAAGTCTAGCCTCATCCGACGAAGGCAATGGCAAACCCCATCTGAAGAGACCTTGCCAAGAAAACCACATGGTAGGGTTGTCATAAGCCAGTGGAACAACTTGAAGGCCCATAACAGCAACAACTGCTTCCCACAGAAATACTTGAAAGGCTGACATCTTTTCAGTGGTATGAACTTTGATGTATAGAGTCAGGCACATGGACTGTTTTACCAATGATTGTGTGCATGGCTGGGGAAGTACATACCCTAGAATGGGAGAGAATTAAGAAAGGATACAACAAATGGTACCATAACAGGTTATTAACAAACAGTGCTTGGGTGGTGACATAGATATCCTGTTATAGATGAGCTGATTCATGCATAGAGGGGAGAATTCTGTTAGTGGCTTGTGCACACAAGTACCTCGTTTCAGTTGGAATATGGGGGTAATTCTCTTGCCCTTTGTGCCCTCCCCAAAGGTTCCCCTTCCACATCTGTGAAACCCCAGGAGGGGCTGCTTGGAACGAAGATGCAGCTGCTCTTGGTTCCAAGGGGAAGGAAGATGACAGAGCATTGCCACTGCAAGCACGCCCTTATTTCCTTAGCCGAAAAGCCCAGACCAGCTGGATCCTCCTCCTCTTGAATTTCCCCTTCCCCATCGTTAAGGAGTAGGCACAGCAGCCTCTCCTGTGCTAATGGGGCGTTATGGTAATTCTGCTTAATGTTGGATCTCAGCCCTCGTGTGCTACAGAGTCTTTGTCTCTATTTCAAGCCACAAGGGCCGAGTTGAATTTCTGTCATTTGTTTCCACAGCATGACTTCTGAGTAAGTGTGGAGCTACGTGTTAAACTGGCAGAATCCACACATGGCTGGCTTGAGGTCCAGCCCTGGGGAGAATGGGGGGAGATAAAGTAATCAATAGCCATGGGAATGGGTGGCGGTAAAGGGGAAGGACACTGCTGATGCTCTTGGAAACTTTGGTCTGGAAATGTCCTTTACTTTCCACAGCTGCCGTGAAATGCAAAGTGTTCATCTCCCAATGCTTTGGCTATTTTATTTTTCCAGGTCGCAAGGAGGGGGAGGCCCCAGCCTGTGCTGTCCAGCTGCTGGGACTGGTGCTTTGGAGACTGTTTTCGTTTTACCATCTGCTGCCGCTTCCTTATTGAAAAAAATACATCTGTTCACTCTCTCCCACTCTCTGTCTAAAGATCTCCAGGTGACATACAATAAAACCAACCTGAAGGATTTCAACTGTGTAAGCGTGAAATTATTTGTGAACGCTTCAAAACACAGTAAACAGTTTAACCACTTGAGACGTCAGATTGAAACTGGTTAAAATAGTATAGAATAATTTAGAACTGTATACACCTGAGGGTTTATGTAAAACCAGTTAAGCCCCCAAATATTCAATAAGCAGCTGTGTTTTCACTTGGTGCTGGAGTGATGGCAGCATTGACACCAGTTCAGTCTCCAGAGGAAGGGCATTCCTTAATGGGTGGCACACTAGAGAAGGTCTCGCCCACCTGCTGATTTTTATGCTCCGTGCCATGAGGGAATAATCACAGCCCTGCGTCATGGGCCACCCCCGGGCCAGTCCTGTTTTCGTTCTGAGTCCTTTCAGCTGACTCAATCTGGGTGGGCGTAGCAGTCAACGTGAAAGAGGAAGCTCAGCTCAGTTCCCCTGCCCAGCAAACCCGAGTTCGTTTTATAGAGACGCAGGTCACAGTATCCTGTGCCATCTTTTTCCTGTGTGTATTTTTTTTTGAGCAGGAAATATCAACAGGTGGATTTAGAAAGGACAGGAACAGGGGGCTTCTAGGCTGTGTTGTGGGTGGATGGGGAGTGGGGAGAAGACCTTGAAGTGAAGAGATTAAATGGATATTGCATCCAATCGACTGAGTTGCAGAGCTTGGCAAAGATCCTTTCCTTTTTGGATGACAGTTCCCAGAATCGTCACACTCCTTCAGCCAGTGTGGGTTCTGATTCAGGTCTCAGAAGAGTGACAGGAAAAGAGATTCCACCTGAACATTAGGAAGAACTCTTCTCCCCCCAAAAGTGCAGTTTGATAGTGGAATACGCTGCTGCCTGGGAGTGTGGTGGAGTTGTCATCTTTGGAATTTTTAAAAGAGGCTGGAGGGCCATCTGTCGAAGGAAGTGTGTTGATTGTGTCTTCCTGCATGGCAGAAGGGGGTTGACTAGATGGCCTTTAGGTTCTCCTCTAATTCTAGAATTGCTACCTAGCTTTACCACTTTTCACCCACATCCACCCTGAGCACAGAGTTTCCTTTGGTTTGTGGCTTCAAAATACACATTGGTTGTGACTGTAGCTCTCTTTGCTGACTGGTTAATCTTTCACAGATCCTATTCCACGAGGAGAGGGGTTTTTTTTGGCAACCTGTAAGCCAATGTCTCTTTTGTTCTCAGAAGAGGAAATGACACTGTTAACCACAGAACAAAGCTGGAGGTTGCATCTAGGAGGCAAGCCAACAGGGCTTGTTGAGAAGGGTGGCAGCCATTTCAAAAGAGGTGGCCAGGAGCCAAAGAGGGCTGGTTATGGAGAGAAACCCCTGACCTCTGTCATCCGTTTGTGTTTTTTCCTGTTTGCTCTCCCTCGGATTGCCACACCAGAAGGAGCTGAAGTCCAAATGCATTTCTCAGAATTTGACTGACAGAAGCCAGGGGAATGTCACAAGTCCACCGTGTCAACAATGGGCAAAACAAGTACAGTTGGCCCTCCACACCCGCAGGTTTATCATTCATGGATTTGATTATTTGTGGATGATTTGCTGCTGCCGCCACAACTGCCCTTCATCATTTTTCTCAGGGACTTAAAAGCTTTGCCTCATGTTCACAGTTTCTCTGTAAGCCTTTGAGACTGCAAGAGACGGTGAATGCGAGGGGAGGCTTGTAAGTCCCTATTAAAATCGGTGGAGGGCAACGGCAAGCCCCACAGTCACCCGCTTTGCAAAGGAACCCTGCTGCCTTGAAGGCACCTTATGGGTATTTGCATTTTACAGGGGTCCTGTGCCCCTTACCCCTGCGAATGGGGAGGGATGACCATAAGAGTGAGCCATGTTTCCACAGGCCTGATTGTGAGTCATTTTGAGTCCAGTCTTGTACCTTCTGTGTCAGTTTCTCCAAAAGAGCTGAATCTCAGATATGATGCCACTGATTCAGAAACAACAAAGAGGTCATTTCCCAGTTTTTAGCCCTTGGGAGGTATAAGAGAATGGTACAAAATCTGGAAAATCTCTGTTGAAATGTGTCTAAAAAAAGCCCTGAGCTACATAATTGTCGGATTGGCAGGTATCCCTTGGAGCGATCATCCAGTCCAGCTATTTGTTCAGTGCAGGAAAATCCATCCTGAAAGCTAGTAATTTCTGAAAACAAAGAACATTAATACCAACGAAGTTTGCTCCATTGCATGGCTTTTGAAATGTAATTTAATTACCTCCTTGTTACCCCAAAGTAACTAAGTACAGGTAACTACTGTGCTTCTTTCTGTGCTCTGCTTAATCAGTTCTGGGCACCCCAATTCAAGAAGGACATGGTCAAGCTGGAGCAAGTCCAGAGGAGGGCGACCAAAATGATGAGGGGCCTGGAAGCCATGAAGCCCTATGAGGATAGACTTAGAGAGCTGGGTATGTTTAGTCTGCAGAAGAGGAGGTTAAGAGGGGACATGATAGCCATGTTTAAATATTTGAAGGGATGCCACGTAGAGGAAGGAGGGGACTTGTTTTCTGCTGCTCCAGAGACCACGACAAGGAGCAATGGATTCAAGCTGCAGGAAAGGAGATTCCACCTGAACCTCAGGAAGAACTTCCTGACTGTCAGAGCTGTCCGGCAGGGGAATCTGCTGCTGCCTCCATGAAGTGTGGTGGAGTCTCCTCCTTCCTTGGAGGTTTTTAAGCGGAGGCTGGATGGCCATCTGTCGGGAGTGCTTTGCAGGTGTTCCTGCATGGCAGGGGGTTGGACTGGATGGCCCCTGGGGTCTCTTCCAACTCTACATTTCTATGATTCTATGAGAACACTGTGAGTGTGTCTATGGTTGCCACATTAGGGCTACCCCAAGCCCTAAGATTTCTGGGCTAGGAGCTGAGATCCAGGGACAACTGCAAGACCCGTCATGGGGGCAGCACCTTGATGATGACAATAGAAGGGTGACGTCACAAGGAGCCACCCCTGTGGCGTCATTAAGCATGAGTCGCTAAGTGTCCATCGCAGCTGCACAGCACAGAGCATGCCTTCGAAATAAAAGGCATTAAATACACACAAGCAGTTTTTTGTTTGGTTTTTTTCCTGATTTTATTTTCATTCAAGAAAATCGTCAAACCTACAATATATCAATATTCAGGTTAATTTGAAAACAAACATCAATTTGCAACAGAGAAATTCATACAAAAAACCAGATCAGCACTGGCTTCAAACTACAGGAAAAGAGATTCCACCAAAACATTAGGAAGAACTTTCTGTCGGTAAGAGCAGTTCGGCAGTGGAATTGCACTGTTGCCTGAACGGAGTGTGGTGGGGTCTCCTCCTCCTTCAGAGGTTTTTTAAAGAAAGGCTGGATGGCCGTCTGTCCGAGGGAGCCCTTTGGTTGTGTCTTCTTGCATGGCAGGATAGGGCTGGACTGGATGGCCTCTTGGGCTCCCTCACCCAGCTCTAGACCTCTATGAACTCTTGAGAGCCAATGTGCTGTAGTGAAGGGCGTGTTGGACTACAATTCCCTGCTTGCCCTTGGAAACCCACTGGGTGACCTTAGGTGCATGGCACAGCCCCCAGAAAACCCCAAGATAAGCTTACCATGAATCAGAAACAAGTCTAAGGCACACGGCAGCAACAACAACAACAACAACAAATATTTGAAGGGATGTCATGTCGACGAGGGAGCAGGCTTGTTCTCTACCACTCCAGAGACCAGGACAAGGAGCAATGGATTCAAGCTGCAGGAAGGGAGATTCCACCTGAACCTCAGGAAGAACTTCCTGATGGTCAGAGCTGTCCGGCCGTGGAATATGCTGCCTCCATGGAGTGTGGTGGAGTCTCCTTCTTTGGAGGTTTTTAAGCAGAGGCTGGATGGCCATCTCTTTGAAGGGATGCCATGCAGAGGAGGGAGTGGGCTTGTTTCCTGCTGCTCCAGAGACCAGGACAAGGAGCAATGGATTCAAGCTGCAGGAAAGGAGATTCCACCTGAACCTCAGGAAGAACTTCCTGACGGTCAGGGCTGTCCGGCAGTGGAATCTGCTGCCTGGGAGTGTAATGGAGTCTCCTTCCTTGGAGGTTTTTAAGCAGAGGCTGGATGGCCATCTGTCGGGAACGCTTTGATGTGGGTTCCTGCATGGCAGAAGGTGGCTGAATTGGATGGCCCTTGGGGTCTCTTCCAGCTCTATGATTCTATGAAAGGTAACCAGTTTTCATCGAGAGACTTTTGTTCTATGTGGAGTTCCACATACTATCATAAGGCTGCTCCATTAGCCATGCAACCCAAACCCTCTGGCACCTGTCTCCTGTTTTCCATTTCCTGGCCATTTTCAGCCAATAGCAGCTCTGAAAGAAAGTCTTTAGTTTCTCATGCTTCAGACTTTTGTTCTCTGCCAAGTGCCCTTTTAAAGGCAGCCGTCTCGCCCTGAGATTCCTCCTCGCTGGAGAAAAGCGGGCAGCGCAGACCTGGGGATCTGTGAACTTCACTTTTGGGTGCCTTGGGAGAGGAAGGTCCCTCTGCCCACGCTGGAGGCGAGTTATTTCCTTTTCAGGAAGGAAAAGAAGACATGCAAATATCACACGAACACTGAACCAAATCCTCTCTCAGAGAGAAACAGGTCAGGTGAGGGCAGAAGTCAAATCTCAAAAATTCTGAATGCTACACACGTCAGTCGCTCAGTTTATGATGTTCATTGGCACAAATGCTATGAAAAGCCAAAACTGGATGAAATATGCACAGAGGAGCCTTGGTATTCGCTAGAGTTTGGTTCCAGGGACCCCCAAGGATACCACAATTAATGGAAATTCATGTTCAAGTCCTGTTATGTACAGTGATGTAGTAAAATGGCATCCTTTATATAAAATGGCAAAATTGTAGAATCTTAGAGCTGGGAGAGACCCCCAGGGGCCATCCAGTCCAACCCCCTTCTGCCATGCAAGAAGACACACTCAAAGACCTCCCTTGGACAGATGGCCACCCAGCCTTTCTTTTAAAAACCTCCAAAGAAGGAGGAGACTCCATCACACTCCATGGAAGCAGCAGCAGATTCCACGGCCGGACAGCTCTAACTGTCAGAAAGTTCTTCCTAATGTTTAGGTGGGATCTCTTTTCCTGTGCTTTGAAGCCACTGCTCTGAGTCCTAGTCTGCTTTTTGGATTTGTTTATTTATTTTGCAAATTTTCAAGGCACGGTTGGTTGAACCCGTGGTTGCAGGATTTGCAGATACAGAGACCCGACTGTATTTATGGCTTGTGTGTGAGCATGAGTGATGCCCCATGCGGACAGTTTTCATTGCTTTGTAGCTTACGGGGTTCAAACAGAAGCTGTATTCATGCTGAAGAAACATAGAAACATAGAGTTGGAAGAGACCCCAGGGGCCATCCAGTCCAACCCCCTGCCATGTAGGAACACCCATCAAAGCCCTCCACAGACAGCCCTCCAGCCTCTGCTTAAAAACCTCCAAAGAAGGAGACTCCATTACACTCCCAGGCAGCAGATTCCACCGCCGGACAGCCCTGACCATCAGGAAGTTCTTCCTGAGGTTCAGGTGGAATCTCCTTTCCTGCAGCTTGAATCCATTGCTCCTTCATTGAATCATAGAATCATAGAGCTGGAAGAGACCCCAGAGGCCATCCAGTCCAACCCCCTGCCATGTAGGAACACCCATCAAAGCCCTCCCGACAGATAGCCCTCCAGCCTCTGCTTAAAAACCTCCAAAGAAGGGGACTCCACTACACTCCATTGAGGCAGCAGATTCCTCTGCCGGACAGCCCTGACTGTCAGGAGGTTCTACTGGAGGTTCAGGTGGAATCTCCTTTCCTGCAGCTTGAATCCATTGCTCTTTGTCCTGGTCTCTGGAGCAGCAGAAAACAAGCCCTCTCCTTCCTCTACATGGCATCCCTTCAAATATTTAACCATGGCTCTCATGTCCCCTCTTCACCTTCTCTTCTGCAGAAGAAGGTTTTTGAAGCATAATTATACCAGAAGTCTTCCTTGGTACTCAGTATGCACCCACTTCTCCGTTATCTCCATTATCTTTAACATTCCTCCCAAACTGCAAACCCCAGGATTCCAGACGATGTTGAAAGTGGAATCATTGTGCTATAACAGGCTAGTATGGAAATTAGTCTTGGCAGTGGCCAGAACATACTACTGCTACTCCAAAGTCTCCTGAATAGAGCTTTTGCAGCCTTCTAAGCTGAGACTCTGGGACTGGAGTTGTCCTGTACATGACCCTAGACCTTCTTCCCTCCCTGGACACCCCCCTTTCCTGGCCAAAAAACCCGGAATGAAGTATGGGGCAATTCACCTTTAGCATGCACTACGCTTCCCCCTTTAACATTTTAAAACCCTATACAGTCAGCCCTCCATGTTTGCTAGGGTTAGCAGTGCACGGCCCTTGCAAAGGCAGAACAACCACAAATATCAAAATGTGTGCATGTGTCTCTGGGGAGAGGGTGAGAGTCATGGCGTGGAGAACGGACACCCAGGGTCCAAACCAGGTCAGGGAAAGGGAGGGTCGGCATCGTGGCCCTATACTTCCTCTTTCTCTCCCATCTCCTCCCTTGTGTGTCTGGGGGGCCATTTGGAGAGGGTTTGTGGTGCTGAGAAATCACGCTATGAGCCGTCCTCAGCTGGCCAGGCAGTGGCTGAGGGTGGAAGAGGAGGAGGACCAGAGGTGGGCTTTCAAAGTCTTCGTGGTCTGCTTAGAGCTGCTGAGAGGGAAAGTTCCCCCAGAAAAGAAGTTTCTGAGGTCGGGAGGCACCGGTTGGAGAAACTTGCAAATAACCCAGTCTGTGAAAGTCAAACCTGCACATGTGGAGGGCTGACTCTTTTTTCAAAAAGAACAAGAAGTGGATTTCTGGAGAAATTCTGATGGCTTTGTTTGTTTCATGGGGTATTTTTGGCTAACCATGCGACCTCTTGCGAGGACCACTAGAGGCTGAAATTTGGTCCTGGCACCAAGCCTTGGAGTTGCCCACCTCTGGGGCGAAATGAAGACACTGCATGCAAGTTGGATGGCTGGCCCTGCACTGCAAAGGGGTGTGATGACGTCTGGGAAAGAACCAGAACCCCGAGCAGCTCGAAAGAGACTCTGCCAACCACAGGGCCCCACCCTCCCCGCTCTGAAGGAACCTCAAAGCAGGAAGCTGGCCCCACCACCGGCCGCTCGCCGGGGAGTTGAGTCATCCGTCTTCCCCTGCTGTGCTGGTGGGACGCAGAGCACAAGGTCTTCCTCTCCATCTCTTTCCCCTCTGCCCCTCCGTGTCTGGTTCCACGGTCTGCCATCTCCAGAGAGCAAGATGGCAGAACAAGAGAGCTTGGAGTTTGGCAAGGCGGACTTTGTGCTCCTGGACCGTGTCACCATGGAGGACTTCATGGACAACCTGAAGCTCAGGTAACCACGCCGGGAGGAGAAAGAGAGGGGAGGCGGTGAGGGGGAGGGCTGCAAATCTTCCACCATTTTGCTCATGGAAATCCAGGCACCTGTAGCCAAGCAACATCAGAGTGTGGTTAAGATGGCAGATGCTTTTAATGAGGAAGGACACATACAGAGGTTTGCTTTTGCCCGAGCCTCTCAGGAAGGGCGAGAGTCTGCTCCCTTCTCTTCCTCCGTTGAGTTAATTGTGGGCAAACGACTTTGCAGCAACTTGAAACAGGCTGAGGGCAAAGGAGAAAGCGGGAGGAGGAGAAAGAAACAGGGACATTTCACAAGCAGATGGAAAAGTGGGATGGCAAGGGATTAATCAGGATTATATCCACAAATCAAAACAGTTGGAGGGATGCATGGATTGATGGATGGCATCTACTTCTTTTCTTGTTCCGTTTTACTTGGTGTTTTGTGTGGTTAATGTAGCTGCCCCCAGAAGGCAATGAGGTCCAAAAACTGGCCACTGAATCCACCACAGTTGCCCGTTCTGGTCTAGAGAATTAAAAAGACCTCAAGAAGTCAGGAGAGACCTTTTCTTCTCTCTCAACACCCTGGACTGGAATTTCCAAAGTAATTTTTTAAAAAACCCAATGAATTCATATGACTAGCTATGCTTGAGAAGTTAGTCACTACTGTTTATCATGTTACAACAACTTTAACAAGTAACTTCTTGTATGGCTCACTGCTTTTGAGTGATTTTTACTGCTTTTTTGTTTAAAAAACATTCTTTTGATTGCTAAGAAAACGGCAGAAAACTTGGAGAGTTCCATTTTGAAATGGATGTCATATCCATATTGTCTTGTGCTGTCGCATTTTCTCAGCCCATTTTAAAATGTCCAGGTTTCCCTCTCTTCTTCTCACTTTTCTCTTTTAATCTTGCCTTACTCACATTGCTGGAAACTGAGTTTGCAAGGCAGAAGTGGTTTGCCTTCAGTGAACTCAGAAGGAGAGGAGAGGAGGCGGTGGAGTCTGGCCCTAGGATTGTTTGGCATTTTTCCCCTTTTTTTGGGCTTACCTAAACTCAGTGCAGAGATTCTAGGGTGTCTATGCTTAATAGTTTTGTGCGTAATTCTACATAAGTGACATTTTCCCTCTGCTTCCCTGGCCTCACCCTCTTTGCTCTGATGTAGCTTGGCCATGCATGTCTTGGGCCATTTCCGCACGAGTCTGTTATAGCGCGATGATTCCACTTTCAACCTCCTCTGGAATCCTGGGGTTTGCAGTTTCGGGAGGGGCCAGCCTCTATAGAGTTGGAAGAGACCTCAGAGGACATCCGGCCGGCCCCTCCCGAAACTGCAAACCCCAGGATTCCAGAGGAGGTTGCAAGTGGAATGACTGCAAAGCCCAGGATTCCAGAGGAGGTTGCAAGTGGAATCATCGCGCTATAACAGACTCGTGCGGAAATGGCCTTGGTTTTCATCTGCAAAGCCCTGGAGTGTACGGGATTGAAAAACGCCCTTTAAAGCAGTCAGAAAAATATTCCAGTGTGGGTTAGGGGCATGGGACCCCTGCAAAAGTGGAAAACCACAAATATCAACAGCCATTTTTAACACGCACAAGAAGTACAATACGACCCATGGATTCAACCCACCAGGGATTCAAATGTACAATATAGAATATATTTGAATCTGCAGTGGGGAGCATGCCAGCTGCCCGGTTCTGCTGTGGAGGTCCGCCCTTAGCAAGGCGGAAGCGGGTGGCTGGAGGGGCTTGCTGCCACCTCCACTGCTACCCTGTGCCATTTTTAATTGGGACTTACCTTGTCGTGCATTTGCAGTTTCTCTCTCTCAGTCTCTCAAGGCTTACAGAGAGACTGCAAACACGAGGCAAGGCTTGTGAATCCCTATTAAAAATTGCATAGCATCGGAGGCGGTGGCAACTAATCCACAAATAACCCAATCTACAAATGTTGAGCCTGTGGATGTGGAGGACTACTAGACCAGTAAGTGACTTGGTTCCCTCTGCTTGCAGCCCTTCTGAAATGTAAATTCTTTGCAGCCTTGTTTATACACCCTGCCCACTTACCTGTTCCAGGTAGGCCTACATCTTGCAGCCTGCATTCCTTCCTCTGCTCTCAAGTTTTCTCCCCTCATAGTTGTCTTTTTGGTTCCCCCGAGGTTTGAGAAGGGGCGCATCTATACCTACATAGGGGAAGTGGTGGTCTCTATGAACCCTTACAAGCAAATGGAGCTCTACGGGAAGGAGGTGATCGAGCAGTACCGGGGCCGAGAGCTTTACGAGAGGCCGCCCCATTTGTATGCCGTGGCTGATGCAGCCTATAAGGCGATGAAGAGGCGGGCCAAAGACACCTGCATCGTCATCTCAGGTAAGGGACAGCCCCCCACCCCAGGCTTCTGTTTTTGTCTCTCCTGTCAATGTCAGCCAAGCGACCACAGAAGCAACAGGAGTTTTATGGCTTTTAGTAAGTAGTCCGTAAAATAATCAAGGGTTTACGGCACCCAAAACAAACAGAGGCAATAAATAAAACCCTAAAGTAATTAAGGGGTTGCATCACCCAAAACAACGAAGGCAGTGGAACTCAAGAATGGCAAGCCAATGGAACAGGTATCAGAATCACGGATGAATGACGGTTGTTGCCCCGAAACCCCCACTCCCCAGCATCTGCCTTAAATAGTCTTTAGCCCAGCTGGGGCTGATCAAGTGTCCGTCAACCTGGCCCGCAGCCGAAGGCCCTCTGATCTCAGCGGCTTCTCCAGGAGGCGTTTTGATTTACGAACCGCCACCTTTTCCAGCCGCCTCTGGAGGAATGTGGGGGGAGCGTCTGCTGCAAGCTCCGGGCTGGAGTCGGAAGCAGCAGCTTCTGTCGAGCCAGAAGCATTGGACTCCTCTGCCGTAGGCATCTTTTGGGGGATGATAGGAGTTTCAACCCCACAGTATCAGCCCTGGGTCAGCTGGGGAGTCGCTGGCAGGCCCCTCCCTTGCCTCTGCAGGAGCCCCCTCTCCCTCCAAGGGATCCTCCACCGGCTGGGAGTTCAAGCCCAACTCAGAGTCCCCGTCTGAATCGGCAGCCTGCTCAGCCTCCTGCTCCGCCTGGGTCATGACATCTCCCTGGGTTAGGGTTGCCTGAACTTTCCAGGAAAAACCTCGAGACGTAGGGACAGTCCTGGCTGGCACGCGACTCTCTTCTTGCAACCATTCCGCCGGCTGCCAGTCTGTTTCTGGATGCAGTTCTGGGCTGCATCACCAAGAGTATAGTGGGTCCGGGGAAGTGATGGTACCACTCTATTCTGCTTTGGTCAGACCTCACCTGGAATCCTGGAGCCCTGGTGGCGCAGTGGTTCAATGCCAGTACTGCAAGCCACAAGGTTGTGAGTTCAATCCTGCCGGGCTCCAAGGTTGACTCAGCCTTCCATCCTTTCGCAGGTCGGTAAAATGAGTACCCAGTTTGTTGGGGGCATGTAGAGAAATGTTTCGAAATACATGCTATTTGTAAGTTGTTCACTGCCTGGATCCATATGGAGAGGCGGGATACAAATAAATAAATAAATAAAAATATCCCTGTGTCCAGTTCTGGGCACCACAGCTCAGGAAGGACATTGAAAAACTGGAATGTGTCCAGAGGAAGGTGACCAAAACGGTGGAAGGTCTGGAAACCATGAAGCCCGCTGAGGAGCAGCTTAGGGAGCTGGGGATGTTTAGCCTGGAAAAGAGAAGGTTAAGAGGCAACACGATAACTGTGTTTAAATATATGCAAATAGTGGGGAAAGACTGTTTCCTGCTGCTCTGGAGACTAGGGCCATTTCCGCACTAGACTGTTATAGCACAATGATTCCACTTGCAACCTCCTATGGAATCCTGGGCTTTGCAGTTTCGGGAGGATCCGGATTCCAGGATTCCATAGGATGTTGCAAGTGGAATCATAGCGCTATAACAGTCTAGTGTGGAAATGGCCTAGGCCACGAAGCAATGGCGTCAAAGTTCGGGAAAAGAGATTCCGCTTAAACATTAGGAGGAATTTCCTGATGGCAAGAGCAGTTTGACAGTGGATTATGCTGCTGCCTGAGAATGCAGTGGAGTCTCCTTCTTTGGAGGGTTTTAAACTGAGGCTGAATGTTTTGAATTGTTTTTAATTTGTATTGTTTGAAATGTTGTTCTCTGCCTTGAGTCCCATTATCAAGAGAAAGGTGGGATATAAAAAATAAAACAACAACAACCATCCATGGTTATGTCATTATACTTCATGGACTAAGTACAACCACAGCTCTTCAAATCTTGTCGTTCAAATACATACATACAGAGAGAGAGAGAGAGATAATGTATTTTCTTATTTGGAAATTAAGACAGAAATCCTCAGTTTTCTTAGCTGGTGAAATGAGAGGATTATGCCTTCTCGCTTACTTTGGAAGAGGAATAATAGACATTGAATCTTGCCTGCTTGCTTCTAACTAGAAGGTAGATGCAGAGCAGAGGGTGAGCCCTGGTATTACAACATTTGGGAGGGAAGGAGGATGCTAATTAAATACATAAGCCATTTCCGCACTAGACGGTTATAGCACTATGATTCCACTTTCAACATCCTATGGAATCCTGGGGTTTGCAGTTTCGGGAGGGGCTGGCTGGATTCCATAGGATATTGAAAGCGGAATAACTGCAAACCCCAGGATTCTATAGGATGTTGAAAGTGGAATAACTGCAAACCCCAGGATTCCATAGGAGGTTGAAAGTGGAGTAACTGCAAACCCCAGGATTCCATAGGATGCTGAAAGTGGAATAACTGCAAACCCCAGGATTCCATAGGATGCTGAAAGTGGAATAACTGCAAACCCCAGGATTCCATAGGAGGTTGAAAGTGCAATAACTGCAAAGCCCAGGATTCCGTGGGATGCTGAAAGTGGAATAACTGCAAACCCCAGGATTCCATAGGATGTTGAAGGTGGAATCATAGCGCTATCACTGTCTAGTGCAGAAACTATCATACCCTTGATGAGAGTCTTTGTCAGTTGTAGCAAGGAATCTATTAACCGAGTAAACTATAGCAACAGGTTACAGCCTGTTCTAGTATTTCTGTTGATGGAGAAAAACTGGTCCAGCTTGCATTCTCACTGAATTAATCTGCCTTTTAGGCGAAAGTGGAGCTGGGAAGACAGAAGCCAGCAAGTACATTATGCAGTATATTGCCGCTATCACAAACCCCACCCAGAGGGCAGAGGTCGAAAGGTAAGTTGGCTGCCTAGAGACTGACCCTCTCAAAACAAATGTGGGACGGGGAGGCTATTAGCAGAACTTGGGGAAAGTTACTTCTTTTAGGCTACAGCTCCCAGAATCCCCCAGTTGGTGTGACCACTGTGAGATTACTGGAGCTGTTGTTGGGGGGGAAAGTAACTTTCCCAAGCTGTGGTATTAGCCATAGTAACAACCAAGAGTGGAACCTCCACATCTAAAAGCTGGGTACAGGTTGGGTATCCCTTCTCCGAAATGCTCGGGGCCAGAAGTATTTTGCATTTTGGATTTTTTTTCACAGAACCATAGAATCGTAGAGTTGGAAGAAACTCCAGAGGCCATCCAGTCCAACCCCTTTCTGCCATGCAAGGACTCACGTCCAAGCACTCCCAACAGATGGCCATCCAGCCTCTGCTTAAAAACCTCCAGAGAAGGAGACTCCACCACACTCCATGGAGGTAGCAGCAGATTCCACAGGAATCCTGTGTCCATTTCTGGGCACCTCATTTCAAGAAGGATATGGACAAGCTGGAATGTGTCCAGAGGAGGGCGACCAAAATGGTGAAGGGTCTGGAAGCCATGAAGCCCTATGAAGAACGCCTTAGGGAGCTGGAGATGTTTAGTCTGCAGAAGAGAAGGTTAAGAGGGGACATGACAGCCATGTTTAAATATTTGAAGGGATGTCATGTTGAAGATGGAGCAAGCTTGTTTTCTGCTGCTCCAGAGACCAGGACAAGGAGCAATGGATTCAAGCTGCAGGAAAGGAGATTCCACCTGAACCTCAGGAAGAACTTCTTGGTGGTCAGAGCTGTCCAGCAGTGGAATCTGCTGCTGCCTTGGAGTGTGGTGGAGTCTCCTTTCTTGGAGATTTTCAAGCAGAGGCTGGATGGCCATCTGACGGGAGTGCTTTGAGTGTTTGTGCCTACATAGCAGGGGGTTGGACTGGATGGCCCCTGAGGTCTCTTCTGACTCTATGATTCTGATTCTAACACAAAAACTGTACTACTAAGTATATCTAATAACCAAAACGGCTACCAACAGGATGCATGAGATTTCATCATGCTACACAGAACAGCTCTCGATTAAAAACTTATTAATTCAAAACCTATGAATTATGTCTGCAATTTTCCATCGAATATTTTTGGACTGCAATGGACAGCAGCTAACTGAAATTACAGAAAACAAACCCATGCATGGGGTGACGATTATATTTCCCGTGTCCATTTTTCCTCATGCAAAAAAGTTCCTCCTTTCTCTTTTTCTTTCCTGTCCCCCGCCGTTTCCGCTTCAGGGTGAAGAACGTTTTACTCAAGTCCAACTGCGTCCTGGAGGCCTTTGGCAACGCCAAGACCAACCGCAACGACAACTCCAGCCGGTTTGGCAAGTATATGGACATCAACTTTGACTTCAAGGGGGACCCCACGGGGGGCCACATCAACAACTACCTCCTGGAAAAGGTACTAATGGGGTCTGCGCACCCGGGGAAATGTAGGGCCATTTCCGCACTAGCCTGTTATAGCGCGATGATTCCACTTTCAACCTCCTATGGAATCCTGGGGTTTGCAGTTTCGGGAGGGGCCAGGCGGCCCCTCCCGAAACTGCAAACCCCAGGATTCCATAGGAGGTTGAAAGTGGAATCATAGCGCTATAACGGGCTAGTGCAGAACTGGCCTTAGTATGCACTCTTCAATGGTCCTGATTGGGCAGGGAGAGTCCAGATTAATCCCCTGTCATCCCACTTTTCCAGCTGTTTTTGAAAAGTCCCATTTTTTTCTCTTGCCTTCTTGCTTCCTCCCTTTGTCCTCAGCTTATTCCAATGGCTGCAAACTGAGCTCAGAGTGTGAAAATACAGTGATTCCCCCCTTACACGTGGGGGATACGTTCCAAGGCTTCCCATGGATACCTGGAAATGCAGATACTTCCAAACCCTATAGTATAAAGTGGGTTTGCCATATATGTTGGGGTTCTGTTCCAAGAACCCCCATGTAAAACAAAAAGACAAAAAGCTGCTGTTTGTAATCAATGGATGCAACATGTGCGTGTGCATCACATGCACTGACGATAATGGGATGCAACACTTTGTGGAACCTCCCCATTGGGTGTGTGATGGTTGTGCTAGAAGAGGATGCCCTGTATAAAGAACAGAGCTACTTCTTGGGGCTTTCGGTGATGCCATTTTGTGTGGTTATGTTGGCTGGGGGGGGGGTTAAAGGCGGGAGGCAACCAAGCTGTGAATTGCAAGACCCAGAGCGGGCCGAATGGGTGCCGTAGCCCAGATGCCAGTATTTTAATTTTTATTAATTTTGGACCGACGGTAACAGAAAGCACAGAAAGCATGACTGCAGATAGGAGGGGATTATTGTAGTTTGCACTCAGGCCATTTCTGCACGAGGATGCTATAGTGCTATTATTCCACTTTCAACATCCTATGGGATCCTGGGGTTTGCAATTTGCAGAAATGGCCTCAGTTAACTCAGCAGAGGGGAAAAAGAAAGCAGTGGGCAGGATCTCAATAGTGGGGAGAGTGGTTGCAACCTGTAATTTGCACCAGAAGCAGCAAATGGAGTCCAAAAATAACTTTGCTCGTTTCTCTTTCAGTCTCGCATCCTCAAACAGCAACCGGGCGAGAGAAACTTCCATGCTTTCTATCAGGTGAGCAGATTTCCACACGGGGACCCTGGGTCCTCAGTTTCTGGAGGGACAAGTCCCCCCTGCCCCCCGCTTGTCATTCTGGCTCTCCTTTTCGGTGCTCAGATTGGCATGAATTTCTGCAGCTTTTTAGACTTCGTCTGCAGTTGACGGCCTTCTAAGACATTTCGCTGCCCGGGGTGGGACAGCACGCTGTGTTTGCTTCTCTCTTCCACGTCCACATCAAAACATATAGTGCTGAAAGTTAGTGGAACTTGAGAAAGTTACTTTTTTGGACAACAGCTCCCCAAACCCCTGAGCAGCATGACTAGTCTAGAAGCTGTCATCCAAAAAAGTAGGTTTTCCAAGTTCCGGAAGCTAAGCAAGTTATTCTGGGGGACAATAATAATATACTATGCAGTCCACATTAGCCACCGTTTTGTTTTAATGGTCATGTTTTAAACAGCTTTTAATTCTATTGCTAGTTTGATTATATTCTTATGTTTTGTACAAGGCAGGCTTCTCTGCTCTCTCCTTTTCTCTATTTTTCTGTCCATGAAAGCTCAGTGAGGGATTCAGGGGGCAGCTGCTGTTTAACCTTGCCTGTTGTAGGCAGGTAAAAACAGCTACGCTATGGCTGGCTAGAATCCCGCTCCTTAGGTAGAAAAAATGGAATACAGAAATATAGGATGGGGGACACGTGGCTGGATAGCAGTATGTGTGAAAGGGATCTAGGAGTCTTCATAGACCACAAGCTGAACATGAGTCAGCAGTGTGATGTGGCAGCCAAGAAAGCCAATGCAATTCTCGGCTGCATCCATAGGAGTCTGGTGTCTAGATCGAGGGAGGTGCTGGTACCCCTCTACTCTGCTTTGGTTAGACCTCATCTTGAATACTGTGTCCAGTTCTGGGCACCTCAATTCAAGAAGGACATGGTCAAGCTGGAGCAAGTCCAGAGGAAGGTGACCAAAATGGTGGGAGGCCTGGAGGCCATGCCCTATGAGGATAGACTTAGAGAGCTGGGTATGTTTAATCTGCAGAAGAGAAGGTTAAGAGGGGACATGATAGCCATGTTTAAATATCTGAAGGGATGCCATGTAAAGGAGGGAGAGGGCTTGTTTTCTGCTGCTCCAGAGACCAGGACAAGGAGCAATGGATTCAAGCTGCAGGACAGGAGATTCCACCTGAACCTCAGGAAGAACTTCCTGATGGTCAGAGCTGTCCAGCAGTGGAATCTGCTGCCTGCGAGTGTGGTGGAGTCTCCTCCTTCCTTGGAGGTTTTTAAGCAGAGGCTGGAGGGCCATCTGTCCAAGGGAGTGCTTTGAGAGTGTTCCTGCATGGCAGGGGGTTGGACTGGATGGCCCCTGGGGTCTCTTCCAACTCTAAGATTCTATGATTCTATGATTCCCAGCTCAGGCTTCGTTTATTGCATTGTTTGCTGTAGCAACCTGACATCAAAAGTCTGAATTTCCTCATCCCAAGATTGTTGTTCCATGCCTTCAAGTCATTTCCGACTTATGGCCATTCTATCCCAGGGTTTTCTTGGCAAGATTTGTTCAGAGGAGGTTTGCCATTGCCTTCCCCTGAGACTGAGAGAGTGTGACTTGCCTTGGAGTGTCGTGGAGTCTCCTTCCTTGGAGGTTTTTAAGCAGAGGCTGGATGGCCATCTGTCGGGAATGCTTTGATGGGTGTTCCTGCATAGCAGGGGGTTGGACTAGATGGCCCCTGGAGTCTCTTCCGACTCTACGTTTCTATGATTCTATGATTCTATGGCAGAAGGGGGTTGGACTGGATGGCCCCTGGGATCTCTTCCAACTTTATGATTCTATGATTCTATGATTCTATGACTTGCCCAGGGTCACTCCCAGGTCTCCAGAATCACAGTCCAGTGCTCAAACAGTTGCATCACACTGACTCTCCCCAATACTATCATCATCATCATCATCATCATCATCATCATCATCATCATCATCAATTTATTTCTATCCCACCTTTCCCTCCAAAATCAGGACTCAAAGCAGCTCACGATTTAAAAGAATAGCAAAAAAAATGTACAAAAAGTGAGCATGAAAATAGAAGCCACAGTATTAAAACCATTCAGACCTGAACTTAAAAGGATACGATACAGTTTTTGAAAAGATAAAAAGCTATTAGAACAGTTCGGTCCAAACAATGCAACAGCCCCTAACCTATTCTGTAAAGAACTTTCTGTATTGAAAGCCTGTCCGGATGAAAAAGATTTTAGCCTGCTGCTGGAAGGGCAACAAGGAGGGGACCCTTTTGTCTTCCCCGGGAAGAAGGGAGTTCCAGCGTTTCGGGGCAGCCGCTGAGAAGGCCCTGTCTTGTGTCCCCACTGGCCGTATTTGCAGCGGTGGAGGGACTGATCCAAGGATGCTAAAGAAATTCCAGCTGGACAGAGGAGAAGGAAGCAAAGGGAGGCTGTGTGAGTGTAAAAAAGGCTCGGTATAAGAAGCTTCTTTGTGCTTAACTGAGCACCCCAGGAGGGGCAAAATTGCTCCCAGGGCCCGAGATTCCTCACCCATTTGCCTGGGAAAAATGATTTCTTCCTATGCAGCTTCCTCATCTCTGCCACTAAGAAGCAGCACCTTTTAAAAAAACAAATTCTCCTGCTTAAAGTTCAAAAGCACAGGCATTTCCTTTGCTCTCCCACCTTGCAGCACCTGTGCCCCGGAAATGCTGGTTCCTATCCCTGTTTGAAGGGTCTGCACCTGTCTTTGAAGCAGCGACTCTTCATCATCACGGCAAGGGGATGGTGCCATAGTCCCGGAGTTGCTTTTTGGGGCCTGCTTCCAGATTTCCTATCTTAAGCCATTTCCGCACTAGCCTGTTATAGCGCGATGATTGCACTTTCAACCTCCTCTGGAATCCTGGGGTTTGCTTAACTGAGCTACGCCTGTGTTCATCCTTGCCTGCAGTTACCAAACGGCTGAGGGTTTAAATCCCTTCCCCAGAGTTGTGCAATGATTATAATTCTGTTTCATGCTTATATTTTTTCTATTCTGTTGCATGTTACGATGGCTTCAAAAGATGTGAGTTTTGGCTGAATTGATTTGGATTCGAAAGACAGATAATTCTCTTTTTCTCTCGTAGCTGTTACTTGGAGCGTCCGATGCTTTGCTGGAGTCCCTCCACCTGAGCAGAGATCCCACGGCTTATCAGTTCACCAGAGAAGGTGCAAGCAACAATGTGAGTTTTGTAAAAATATTCCCTTCGGAAGGTTGTCGGTCTGGTGCCATCCAAGTGGCCTCTCCGACTCTGCTCATGGGGATACTGGGACTTGTGCTCCAAGTCCCCGGAGGGTGTGGGAAATCGAATGTGCATGCTCCTGCCTCAGAGCTTGGAAAAAAAAATACTTTTTTGTACATTGTTGTTATATGCCTTCAAGTCATTTTCAACGGAGAAAAACCTATCATGGAGTTTTCTGGGGCTGAGAGTGTGTGCCATGCCCAAGGTCATCCAGTGGGTTTCCATGGCTGGGCGGGAATTGCGCGCTGGTCTCCAGAGTTGTCATCCAATGCTCAAATCACTGCACCAGGCTGGCTCTCGACTGGTTCCAAAAAGCCCCAGCCAGGGATGCAGGGAGTTGTAGTCCACAAAGGTCACCACAAAGCTCCTCCAGCATTTTCCAGCCCTGGCTAATCAAATAATTCAAAGAGGCCAGAGCTGAGATCTCACACCTTCTTTGAGATAGCATCTTGGTTGTTCGGGATAAACCCGGCTTCCTGTGTTCTCCTTTGCTGAGAAACGTGCACCAAATTTGCAGCTTTCCCCTAAGTATGCATCCAGTGGGTGCAGTGATTAGAGCAGGAAGGCTCAAAATGTGGCCCCTGGACCCCAAGTGGCCCCAGCACTGTTTTTATGCTCCCCAGGACCCCTCAGGAGTCATTTTTTTTTTAAATAGAATAATAGTGTTGGAAGAGACCCCAAGGGACATGCAGTCCAGCCCCCTTCTGCCATGCAGGAAGACATAGGCCATTTCCGCACTGGACTGTTATAGCGCGATGATTCCACTTTCAACCTCCTATGGAATCCTGGGGTTTGCAGTTTTGGGCGGGACCTCAAAGGCCCCTGTGAAACAACCCTCAAAGGCCCCTCCCAAAACTGCAAACCCCAGGATTCCATAGGATGTTGAAAGTGGAATCATAGCATTATAACAGGCTAGTGCGGAAATGGCCATAGTCCAAGCCCTCCCTTCAACAGATGGCCATCCAACCTCTGTTTAAAAACCTCCAAAGAAGGAGGAGACTCCACCACACTCCAGCGTGGCAGTGTATTCCACCATCAAACTGCTCTTACCCTCAGGAAGTTCTTCCTAATGTTTAGGTGGATTCTTTTTTCCTGAAGTTTGAAACCATTGTTCCATGTCCTAGTTTCTGGAGCAGCAGAAAACAAGCTTGCTCCATTTTTTCCCAACAATTTATTTGCCCCCAAATTTCCCTTAAACACTCTCTAGGGGGCACATCTGCCATGTTTTTGACCTCTCTTTGACCATTTCTAGACCCAGGAGAGGCCTTTTAAAAAAAAGGGAAGTAAACAGGAAGTAAACTCCCCAGTCACTGTTAGAGTGTTGCACCAGGACTTAGAAATGGGTGACAGTTTTGAAATGTGTGTGTGTATGTATGTGTATGTGTTGGGCCATAAAAATGCCCAGGTGGCTGTCCTATCAGTGTGGCATCCTTTCCAGGATTTAGTCTGAACTTTAAGAGAGCTAACCAAGATGCTCAGATGCTAACCAAGATGCTAACCAAGATACTCAGTCCTACCTGAAAAATAGTCCCAGCACCTCAGGCAGTTCCTTTAAAGTTCTGACAAAAACCTGGAATGGATTCACAACCCTGCTGACGTAGAAGACTGCAGTTCCTCTTGCAAATGCTGGATATAAAAACCTGGTAAAGGGATGGAATAATTCAAAAATGCCATGATTTGACCCATGATGTTTTGGCTTTCTAACCCCCCCACCCAACTGAAATAAAGTGATTACTTGGGGTACCTGCCACCTCCCTAGAATTTAAGTGTTTATTATTTCAGCATCAAAGCTCTGGGTTTTTTTTCTGATGAGTGATGTTTGGGGAGAGGATGAAAAAAATGAATTTGGCTCCTGCAGTTGCACAAAGTACCACTTAGTGACACTGTTGTTGCATTTTGGGACAGAGCAACTTTGAATTTCTTGCCGGTTGTGGAGTCCAGAAATGCAGTGCAAGGCCATTTCTGCACTAGCCTGTTATAGTGCGATGATTCCACTTTCAACCTCCTCTGGAATCCTGGGGTTTGCAGTTTGGGGGGGGGGCAGCCTCTATAGAGTTGGAAGGGACCTCAAAGGACATCCAACCGGCCCCTCCCGAAACTGCAAACCCCAGGATTCCAGAGGAGGTTGAAAGTGGAATCATCGCGCTATAACAGGCTAGTGCGGAAATGGCCTAAGATAGGAAATCTGGAAGCAGTCCCCAAAAAGCAGCTCCGGGACTATGGCACCGTCCCCTTGCAGTGATGACGAAGAGGCGCTGCTGCAAAGACAGGTGCAGGTCCTCCAAACGGGGATAGGAACCAGCAACTCCGGGGCACAGGTGCTGCGAGGTGGGAGAGCAAAGAAAATGCCTGTGCTTTTGAACTTTAAGCAGGAGAATTTGTTTTTTAAAAGGTGCTGCTTCTCAGTGGCAGAGATGAGGAAGCTGCGTAGGAAGAAATTATTTTTCCCAGGCAAATGGGTGAGGCATCTAGGGCCCTGGAAGCAATTTTGGCCCTCCTGGGATCCCTGTTGGGGTCTGGGGGGTTCCTCGGAAACCCATGCCCCTTGACCCATTACAGCAGCGGTTCTCAACCTGTGGGTCACGACCCCTTTGGGGGTCGAACGACCCTTTCACAGGGGTCGCCCAAGACCTTGCTTCAAACCCTTCTCAGGTTGAGGTTCTGATGCTCCCGAACATCTCGCCCCCATTTTAACTATTACAGCATCCTTTTATGGCTGGCCAGCTTTGGTATGGATCTTTCTCCCCATTCTAAAAGGCTGAAAGGTCCCTCCTAGGGCTTAATTACTGCCAGTGAGATGCTGCGTTTTGTTTTTTTAGTCCCCCCTTATGCCTTTGATCTCTTCCACCAGCAGAGTGTGGTCCTCGTGGCCTTCTCCAGCATGGATTTTAAAACCCAGATGAAAAGAGGTTTTAACGTACTTGCATGAGAAAAATACGGGTTTCTGTCTATGATGAGGGGCAACCAGGGGCCAACTCCCCCTTCCTGATGCCCTACAGGGCACCCCCTCCTGATAATACTATCACTGTCTACTTTTATTTGAATCCTTCTCCAAATGGCAACTGGAGATGAGGCCCATCATTTGCTGACACCATTTTGAGAAGGTCTCTGATGAAAATAGAACCATAGAATCATAGAAATGTAGAGTTGGTAGAGACCCCAGGGGCCATCCAGTCCAACCCGCTGCCATGTGGGAACACCCTCAAAGCAATCCCGACAGATGGCCATAGAATAATAGAATTAGAAATGTAGAGTTGGAAGAGACCCCAGGGGCCATCCAGTCCAACCCGCTACCATGCAGGAACACCCTCAAAGCACTCCTGACAGACGGCCATCCAGCCTCTGCTTAAAAACCTCCAAAGAAGGAGGAGACTCCACCACACTCCATAGAGGCAGCAGATTCCACTGCCGGACAGCCCTGACTGTCAGGAAGTTCTTCCTGAGGTTCAGGTGAGATCTCCTTTCCTGCAGCTTGAATCCATTGCTCCTTGTCCTGGTCTCTGGAGCAGCGGAAAACAAGCCCTCTCCTTTCTCCACATGGCAGCCCTTCAAATATTTAAACATGGCTCTCATGTCCCCTCTTAACCTTCTCTTCTGCAGACTAAGCATACCCAGCTCTCTAAGTCTATCCCCATAGGGCATGGCTTCCTATGAGGCTTCCTATCCTATAGCTCTATTTGAGAATGCCAAGGGGATTCTGAGGGATGTTCTGCATGGGGCTGGGGCATTTTAGTATGTTTGGAGTCTCTCCTTCAGGGTTTGGAGCATAAAACACTTGAACATTGCACCCTTTTTTTAAAAAAAATGGAAGGTGGGATCTTTGGGGGCTTGTGAGTGGTTTTAAGAGGTGCAAAATTGTGGTCCGAGGGTTGCGTGCAATCTGGAGCCCACCCTTTGCCCACCCACCTCTGGTCTGTGTTGGACTTTTTTTGCCACATGCCCTGAAATTGTCTGGGAAGGATATTCTGTGAAGATGGGCACTTTCTCTCTTAGGCCTTGAACTGGCTAAACCTAGCTGGACAGCTATACAGACAGATAACGCAGAGAGCAAGAGAGAGAGGAAGAAGGAGCTGACAGCAAAAAATGTTGACCTAGATCCAAAGTGCTACACAGAGCCCTGCTTTGCAGAGAGTTTCTGCTATAAATGTTGAAAGGGTTTTAGTTGCTGCGATCAGAAGTCCATAGCTGGTGGCTTCCATGCCAGCCGGGTAAAGAAACTGCCCCGGGCTTGGGTCTGCACTCAGAAGTACCTACCCAAGGCGCTGAATCCGTTTCATGGATAGGGCTGGGCACCTTAGGTAGGGCATTTGAAGTTCAGACTGAAATCTGGAACAGATTTAGTGCCCAACTGACGTGAAAAGGATTCTGTTTGCAAGAGAGCTAACTCTGGTTGCTCAGTCCTATCCACAAAACAGGATCAGCACCTTGGACAGTTCCAGCAGTGGGTAATTTATTTGGAAATATTTTTTCCTCTGCAAACTGCATTCGGATGCCGAATGAATGGACAAAATGGCCCATTGGCTCTGCTGATTAAAGGATTCTGGGAGTTGTAGGCCCGAACAGTAACCTTTCTAGGCTGTGGCTTAATTCCCAGGTCTCCAAAGAGCATTTTTTGGCAACGAGCAAATGTGATCGTGCAAAGTTTCGCCATGTTCTTCCTTCTGCTTTATTCCCTTGCAATTCTTCTCACCCTCTTTTTGCCATGTCCTGATTCTTTAGTCCTTGGGCAGCGATAAAAGCAACTTCCAGGCTGTCGCAGACGCCATGACGGTGATCGGTTTCACTTCGGAAGAAATGAACTCTGTGTACAAGATCCTGGCAGCCATCTTGCACTTGGTAAATGAAGTTTGTCTGCCGTGGAAAGGGGAGGGTGGGGTTTGCAGGTCATAAAGGGTGTAAAAATTGTCTGTGAAAATATTCAGGATAGAAAGTAGGATGTGTTATTCCTCATTCCCATACCCTCCAACAAAGAAAACAAGAAAACGTGGCCAAACAACATCAGAAGGTGGTCAAGATGGCGAAAAGTTACTGGTGAGGAAGAAGAGACAAGCTTGGAGAGGCTACAACAGTTTGCTTTTGCCTGGGCCTCCTGGGAAGAGCAAGATTCCGATCCTTCCTCTCTTCTAATTTAAGTGTGAAAAACTTTTGCACTTTAAATTCAGTTTGCAGCAGCTGAAATAAGCAGAGGACAAAGGGGCGAAGATGAGGGGACATGAGAGCCATGTTTAAATATTTGAAGGGATGCCATGTAGAGGAAGGAGAGGGCTTGTTTTCTGCTGCTCCAGAGACCAGGACAAGGAGCAATGGATTCAAGCTGCAGGAAAGGAGAGTCCACCTGAACCTCAGGAAGAACTTCCTGGCGGTCAGGGCTGTCCGGCAGTGGAATCTGCTGCCTCGGAGTGTAGTGGACTCTCCTTCCTTGGAGGTTTTTAAGCAGAGGCTGGATGGCTGTCTTTTCGGAATGCTTTGAGGGTGTTCCTGCATGGCAGGGGGTTGGACTGGATGGCCCCTGGGGTCTCTTCCAACTCTACATTTCTATGATTCTATGAGAGGAGGGGAGAGAAGCAGAGACATTTTAGAAGCAGCTGAAAAGCCAGACAATGGAGAATTACAGTCAGCCCTCCACATTTGTGGATTTGACTTTCACAGATTTGCTTATTTGTGAGTTTCTCCATCCTCTCCCCCCGCCAACATCTCAGGTGATTCTTTTCCAGGGGAGCCTTCCCTCTCAGCAGCTCCGATCAGACCGTGCAGTCCTTTAAAAACCCACCTCTGCTTCTCCTCCTCCTCCACCAGCTATTGCCTGGCCAGCTGAGGATGGATCACAGACCCATTTCTCAGCGCCACAAACCCCTTCCCGATGCCCTACACACACCCAAAGAAGGGGACGGGTAAGAAGAAGGAAGCACAGGGCCACCGTGCCGGCCCCCGGCTTCCTTCTCCTTTTCCTGCCGTGGTTTGGACCCTGGCTGCCTGCTGTCCACACCATGCCTTGGGCTCCTTCCTACAGACGCACACATCCATTTTGATATTTGTGGTTGTTCTGCCTTTGCCGGGGCCCAGCACTCTTAACGCTAGCAAATATGGAGGGCTGACTGTATAGGGTTTTAAAAGGTTAAAGTGAGGAAGGCTGCAATGCCTGCTCTCCCCATCGCACCTTGGCTGCCTTCCCACAGACACACACACACACATTTTGATATTTGCAATTTTTCCTCTTCTGTGAGGGTCCAGTGCCGTCACCGTAGCAAGTGTGGAGAGCCAACTGCAATC